>VUQG01006095.1:0-23851 GCA_015106755.1 Etia nguti | reverse complement strand
TGCAGAAAGCAAATTAAAGTTACAGGAAAGTCAGTACAAAAAACAAAAATGAAAGTGTCAAGGTGCAGTAAGATAAGACATGAGTTTCAGAGGTTTCAGGAGTTTATGTGTTTATGTTATGCTAACCATAGCTGTGTAGCTAGCCACCATGCAGCACATCATTATATACCACGCGTACCACAGTTTGAGAATCACTGTGCTACGTGATCGCTAGCGACACAAGTTAGCATAACATAAACACAGTGAAGCTGGATGATGAACGCTAATTTTTTTCACTCGATAAAAGTTAACGCGAGGGTTCCCGATGGTTAGGGACAAATGCAGTCACATGGCAGGATGCTGTAAATGGACCAAACTTAAGTTAGGAGAACAACTGAGATAATCCATCCACAACAACAAGGTTAGCCATTAATGTACTGCAACAACATGGGAGTAGTGCAGCTGCGAGAGAATTCAACATTAATGAATCAATGGTACAGAAGTGGAGGAAGCAAGAATAATGAGTTGAGTAAAGTTTGACTTATCTCACTTCTTTGTTCCGCTTAATGCGCCTTATAATCCCGTTCGCCATATGTATGAAAACAGACCCCTTCATCGACAGTGCGCTTTATAATCCGGTGCGCCTTATGGTCTGAAAAATATGGTAATAGGTAATTCACAGCGGGTGTGTCCATCTTTTATATACAGTCTATGTTTCTTACAGTCTAAACTCTTTTTAAGCAAACATTATTTTTAACCTTATAGGGCACTACCACTAGGAGTAGGTGGCTATATTCTACAATAGAGTCCAAATGCTATAAAATGATATATTTTTAAACGAGTCCTCATTCCTACACAAAGTATGGCCCAGAAGAACTTTTCAGTGGCTTCCTGCTAACATACTACACCAACACAGTGTAAAAGTCTGCTGAAATGAATATCTGTCAGGTAACTCAACTCCTCTCTGATGTCATGAAGAGTAATTGAAACCTTGCTGTGAGCTGGTGAGCCGACCGGATCCCCGCCTCTCACCGGACAAAAATTCCGCTATGGGGAGAAGTTCGCCTGTGGGAACATGGCGCACGCAGTCTGGATTAACTTTCACTCAGAGAAACTTTGGAGCACCGCTGCATAGCACACAAGCCTCTCACTCTCAAGTTTATTGGTAACTAATACCGCTAGATAACCTACAGTGGACTTGTACCCTGGCTTTGGATGACTGTTTTTCTCTGTCTCTCTGCTGCTGCTGCGGGATGAAAGTTTAGAGCTTCAGTCGCCGGATTTAGCAGAGATGGAAAAGCCAAGAACGAGGAAAGAGAAGGTAAGGCCAGTGGAAACAGTCGCTTATCTTGTGGTTTCACAGAGGACACAAACCGCGGCTGCTCTGCGCCATCGGCAAGAGGCTGGGAAGAGAAAGAAAAGTCGCTTACACACAGACATCTCACGATGACCTGCCATCGTGCAGGGCTTATTTTGAAACATGGAGTTCACAGACAGCTCCATCTGATTTCTGACAGGCTCATTTATACCTGTGGATGTTGTGGAACAGATTTTTACTAATATAACTAAAAACAGAATAGAATAGAAGTGCATCTTTACTCCATATATTCCTTAAATGCATAGAAGGAAGAGTAAAAGGGAAACGACATTATAGGAACACTATGGAATATAAAAGACATAAAAAAAACCAAAACGGATTTTAAAAGAAAGAAAGAAAGAAAGAAAGAAAGAAAGAAAGAGAAAACGTTAGCTGAAACTGATTAAAGGAAAGTCATTTATTCATGTCTTTCACTAAGTAAAGGGAACGGCATGGTCGGGCACATTCAATTTGTTAACAGACAGCTTGATTTAAAAGAGCTCATTAAGTTGCCAGCTGTAAGTTAACTGTAAGTTGTTCTTACATTTTGAAATATATCAGAATGCAGAAAGCAAATTAAAGTTACAGGAAAGTCAGTACAAAAAACAAAAATGAAAGCGTCAAGGTGCAGTAAGATAAGACATGAGTTTCAGAGGTTTCAGGAGTTTCATTAACAAAGTGACAGTGATTTTTTTTTCAGAGCTACACTGTGAAATTGGCAGGACATTATATATACTTAGGTATACAGAATAAAACAAATATCTGAGAGCTTTGTAGAAGAGTTATTTTAATTTTTGTTGGTTTTGGTAAGTGGAACTATTCTCAGCTTTAAAATGCTAAAATTGGCCGGCAGAGAAGTGACTTGGGATCTTATGCAAAGAGATACATTTAAAGAACAATAATTTGCAAAAGATGTAACCTTAACTTAAGAAATTACATGAATAACATATTAAATGTTGAACTCAAAAAACTTTATTGCTTTTTGAAAAGTATATATTTATTTACAATTGGATGTCAGCTACATGTGTTAAAAGTATCAATAGAAGGGATTTAAACAAAAGGTTTTCCTATTCTTGTATGATTTCTTTGGGTTAAGGACTCCTGTGTCCTTGTCCTTGCATTGGTTTCATAATGTGATGGACGTTTTTCTGCTTGGCTACGCTGGCTATACACAGATGTTGTGTGGAACTGTCTTGCTGAAATAAGCAATGCCATCTTTAAAAAGTGATTTAGTCTTCAAAAAATGATATATTATCCAGCATTCATGGTGACCTCAGAGAAGTGCAAGGTACCCGTTCAGGGTTCACTTGTGCATTTAATGGGTACTGTGCAATTTCCATTACCTAGTACTGGTTTAGTAGCAAAACTGCACATCACAACAACAAAGGCACATCACAAAGTATAAAGGCTGGCAGCTTTGTCAACCTCTTGTCTAGGCTACATTGTAAGCTCTGCATAGATTCAACACAGAACTCAGGGGCAGATCTACAGGGGGCAGGTGGTGGTGGTGTGTGTGTGTGTGTGTGTGTGTGTGTGTGTGTAAAATACTTGTAAAAACTAATTGTCTAAACCTACCCATATAAAATTTGTCTTTGTTTTCTTAGAAGAATGAAAGAGTTTTAAAGTGTGTTTTCGTGGATACATATAGGGCATTTTCACTACTGAAGAGGTATGTGCCACTCTGCCTAGACCTCTTGCCCATCCTTTGCCCCCCCCCCCGGTGTAAAATTTTTCTAAACTATTAGATGACTTGTTAATAATCACCACCATTTGTATTTACTCACCAGGGCTGACTGGTCAAGACCATTTTTTTACTGTATACATATTTTTTTAAAAACATTCACAATAAAATGTGTATTTTTTAAATGCAAAATCTTATCAAAAACAGATTTATGCGTAAATCTTAAATAACTGATAATTTGTTTTATTATATAAAGTGACAGAAAATAGTGACATATTTCATATCTTTTAAATAATCTTTCTGAACAGTCCAAAAGATATTTTTGATATTGCAACTGACAAATAAAAAAAAAAAATCACATTGCACTGGAGAAACTGAAACCACCCATGAAGGTACATATAGTATCAAAGTTGTAACTAATCTGTTAATATTTAGATTGGTCAGATTTCCAGTACCTTTCAAACATAATGAACTGTTCAGTCTTTTGTTGCACTTAGCATTATCTCACAAATTTATACATACAGCTGCTTACAGCTATGGCTTGTTTCATTGATGCCCCATCGACAGTATGACACATTAAAGATCAAACGGGCACTTTTAGGCAAACAGTTTCCTCTCTTTCAGGTACTCGGCCCTGCAGTTTCTTTCTGTTTCTGTGTTTTTACCAGGAATGTACTCCCTGTGACCTGGGCTGAAAATGGGGCTGGGAGTAGTAAGACAGAACAAAGGGGAAGTGTGTGTTTGTGTGTAATCTTGGAAGGACTGCCACAGGATATTCATGTTGTGTTCCTGTCGTCTGGCAGTGTTGTTCCTAAAAAATATATTCTTTGTAAATTTCTGGAATGCAACCTGACACTTTCTTCTGTAATATGTGTGTGTGTGTTTAGTTTGTGCTCTACAGCCGAAAACAGAAAGTACATATCAGCAGTGACATATCAGCAGTGACACTTCTGATACTTGGTGCTACTGTCTACACACTGCGACAGTTGTCTCTGTGTGTGTGTGTGTGTGTGTGTGTGGGGGGGGGTCTGTGTTTAAGCAGCAACATTATTAATAAGCTGCTACAGGAACATAAAACAAAGAGATGACTCAACTCTGCTCCTCTACAAACCAGAAACGCTAATGCAAGTCATGTGGAAAAAAATCAACCCAAGTATGGCCCATTGTTATTATTGTTATAATTATTATTAATCTTGTAGAACAAAGCATTTGGCACTATTAACTGCTAAAGCCACACTTGTTCTTTCTTTTTATAATTCTACTGTCAAGAACTTTAATATTTTGTTTTGTTGCGTTTTGTTGCAGTTTCTTTGCATGGTCTCACCTTGGTGTGAATTTGTTGGGACATCCATTCCTGCAAAAATTTTGTCATTGTGTTAACACACCTGAATACTCTAGACCAACAAACTTCTGCTTTGATAGATGTAGACACACAAGTCCGTAATGCAAGACTGAGATGAACCTACATGGTCAAACCTCCAGCCAACTCGAGTAGATATTCATTTAGATGGTAGTTTATGTGTAAATAGCTATAGAAAGATAGAGGAGAAATTGGGCTTGAAAAAATCTGTATTTAGGGAACTCTAAGTAAGCTCTGATGACTAAAATATCACAGATAAATTTAGAAACAGACATAAAAACAGGGTGATCATAACTGATCCTTTAGGTGAACTGGCAGGATTGTTTTTTGTGATTAGCCAAATATACACTTAACCCTTTGATACATTAGACTCCAGGTTTTCATTTTCCAGTTTTCACTCATACAAAAACATATCCGCTCCACTTGGAAACAAAATATTTTACACACAGGTGCAGCCACACAACATTACAGAGAAGTTTCAGTTAAGCCAGAGCTCTGTTTAAGAACAGTATAACACAACAATGTGTATAACACAGCTATCAGTGGAATGTGTATGAATACAGAAGTCCACTTAGAGTAGTTTTTCTTCTTGCACTCTACTAGTTGCATTCAAGTTAAGGAACAGTCTTGCAGATTTATGTCTTAGTTCAGTACACACAATACAGTATGTGGCATTCTTTATTTACCTGTAAACAAAACAAGCTCTGTTTTATTTAACATTTGTCATATCAGAACTAGAGCCTCATAACAACCTGGCACATTAATGAAAATAATGGAATGAAAGAGAAAACCAATGAAAATTTGCATTTTCACACATTGTTGTTATGTGGAAACTAGTGTATAGCAGTGCTCTTCTAAGCTGTGGCTTACACTGAGACTTTAATCAGACTTTAATCTTTACAGCTCATGGGCACACAGCATCATCTGTCAGTGGTGTCCTTAATTAAAAGTGCTCTGAACTCGAATGAGCTTTAAATTAATTCTTCAATTCTACAGAAAATGATTATTTCCTAGAGTTCAGATGAGCTAGGAACACAGAAAGGCTTGATGCCAAATGTTCTTGTTTTCAAACAGGTCCCAATATATATAGCTGTGGTCAGAGGTTTGCATACATTAAACATGGGCATGAATGTCATGGTAATTTGGAGCTTTTAATGATTTCCTCAAACACCGCATTTTCTATGGTGGAATAATTGCACAGCATACCTCTTTAATGACTTTAAAAAACAAGAATTGAGTGCACACATTTGAATTTATTTTGTCACAGATTCTCTTCAGAATTTTTACAGACAGAACTTTCAGGCAGAGCCAAGTGGCAAAAAGTATCTACTTTGGCATCATCAGGTGATGCTCTTGTGAGGATGAAGCACCGAGAATGACAGTTAGCACCTCCAAGTCCAAGGCCATAGTTCTCAGCAGGAAAAGGGTGAAGTCCCTACTCTGGTTCAGGGATGAGTTGCTGACCAAAGTGAAGGAGTTTAATTATCTCAATGTCATGAATGATGGGAGTGGCAGATTGATAGTGATGCAGATGCAAACTGCTGGAAGACTAGTGAAGCAGACTAAGAGGTTCTGGAGTTTGGAGAACCCCCTGCACAAAACTCGACACCCTCAAGCTTGATTGAAATTTTTAGCTGCCCGTGTGGAAAAGCCACAGAGTAAAGGTTAGGCTTTCAGACTTGTACTGTACTTGCACTATACCAGCTTCCAAGCATGATGGTGCTAGCATCATGATCTGGGGCTGTTTTGTTGCCAGTGGCACTTGTACATTGCACAAAATGGATGAAATAATAAAAAAAGGACTGAGTTTCACCTCAAATCAGCAGCTAGATGATTGAAACTTGGACACAATTAGTTGTTCTAACATGATAATAATCACAACACACATCAAAACTGCTCTCCTGTCTTCATCCGCTCACCCCCAACCGATCGCAGCAGATGGGCGCCTCTCCTTAAGCCTGGTTCCTCCAGAGGTTTCTTCCTGTTAAAAGGAATTTTTTCCTTCCCACTGTCACCAAAACGCTTGCTCATAGGGGGCCATATGACTATTGGGGTTTTCTGTGTTTTCTTTGTATTATTGTAGGGTCTTTGTCTTACAATATAAAGTGAGTTGAGGCAACTGTTGTTGTGATTTGACGCTATATAAATAAAATTGAATTGAACTGAATTCAATAAAGTAGGCAACCATTTAGTTTCCAGAATGGCCCTCCCAAAGCCCCAACTTCAACCCTATTGAAAATTCGTAGACTACACGTACAAGCCGGGTCTGTGCGATGAAACCAACAAATTTAAATCATCTCTCAGTTTAAACTCGTGTCATTAAAGTCATTAAAGATGTATGCCTTACAATCATTTCACCCTGGAAAAGAACAGTTCAATGAAATCATTAACAGCCATTTTAAAGCCATTAAGCCATGACCTTAATGTAAAAGTAAGAATCTGCAAAAAATCTCCATAACATACAGGTAGATGGCAAAGAATGAAACATATTTTAATAAATAAAAACAAAATTAAATAAAAAAAATTAAATTAAATATTTTAATAAAAAAATTAAATAGGACGACTGCTTCTCAAGTAGAAGGCATTCAAGAAATGAAA
The DNA here is from genome assembly GCA_015106755.1 of Etia nguti. NCBI lineage: Eukaryota > Metazoa > Chordata > Actinopteri > Cichliformes > Cichlidae > Etia > Etia nguti. The sequence continues at coordinate 16,876 of VUQG01006095.1, read as the reverse complement.
GTGGTAGGTTCTCAACAGGTAAATTGTTCCAGTCTGATGGTCTTTAAACACAAAAGCTCTTTTACTGTATTTTTTATAAGCAGCAGGAACAAGAAACACAGCTGACTGAAGTGGCTAACATGGTCTGGAGTTAAAAGCAAAGGATACTAAAATAAAAAGGATAATTGACGTGAATACATGTAAATATAAGTTCAAGTCAGTAAATTTGTGAATGCAATGTTCTCCTTAACTGTTTTATGTTATTTTTTTTAAAGTTTATTATGAATATTTGATTTTTAAATAGTTTTTATGATGCATTTAATTCCATTTGTTTACTGAGTCAGCTTACTTATAAATACATATTTTATTTCGTGTATAACTTTATCAGCAGATATGAATTAATTAGACAATATTCATAATAAAAAAAATCAGTGTTAGTTCTTATGTCACTCATGAGATATATGCATACATTTCTGCCCTCTTAAGTCTGTGAAGTGAATAATCAGTACACTTCCAAAAACCTTCATCTCCTTTACGCCTCTCAATCCATTGTTGGGTGATGCATTTGCAAGTTTTAGGAATCCCTCCAGTCTGCATATTTTAAATGCGTATCCAAACAATTCAGTGTGTGTGTGTGTGTGAAGGGAAATAGAGAGAGATAATGAAAGCCTTCGTGTAAGCACTGGTGAAAGGACAAATTTGGAAACAGCAGATCAGAGAGGGAGGCAGCATTTCAGTGTTAAAGCTACAGAAAGGGAACTTCACTGTGCACGTTTTACACAAAGTTTCAGTGACTGAGACGGAAACTAACAAGAAGAACAGAGCCCGTATCTTACTGAGTCTCTGACTTTCCTCCTTTCTGTCTCTGTAATTCTCGGAGGAATTCAAGCTGGTACGTACAGAAATAAAAAGTGCTTGCACTGGTTTGGTATCCCATTTTCTAATAACTACTGGATCATATCATTTAAATGAAACTGCTTTTCAGTTTGGCGCTGTGTTGGATAGAAATCTGCATACAGGAAGTTTTTTTTATGACTTTTGTAATAGCATTGAAAAGAACATTTTCTTTTGAAACAACACTGTGAACAGCTTTTTTATTGAAACAGCTAAAAATATGTGATAGCTGGGCTCAACTTTTGTACATGTCACCTTTTGCTCCTATGTACCTCAGTTCAGTGAGTTTTGAAATATATGTTACACCCAATAATAGTGCACCCAAATTCTAAACTAATCACCCAATGCCTTTATAAAACACACAAATACTACCATCCAAAAATACTATATGAAATAGTTTTTTTCTGGTGCTTTTGGTTACTTGCTATAGTCTGAATTAGCAGAGGAAGTCAGTTGTTGCCACATGGTTGAAGTATGAAGCTACAGTCCTACACTAATGTATTTTAGTTACGTAAGAAGAGATGCTAATATGCAATGAAAATACTAAACTTACTGATATTAACATCTATGTTTACCATGTTAACATCCATCCATTTAATTCCACCTATGCAGTTCAGGGTCAGGCTCCTCCAGGGATTAACCCAGGAATGTTTCACTTGTTATTTGAATGTGCAAACCACTGCAATATAATAATATGAATAATTAGTACAAGTTCACCAGTTAAGGAATAATCAAATAAAGCGTTTAGACTATTAAAATGAACAGCATCACAGTTGTTTTGTAGAGGTGATGTCTGAGGAGCAATTATATTCTTCAGTGGGAGATGGGGAAACCCAAAGCAGCTACCTTTGGGACTGAAATTTGAACCCAACACCAAATGTCATAAACCTCAGTTCCTCTAATGGCCACTTGAGGCTGGCTCCATAAGGTAATCAATACCCACAGAGTGTCATGTTAAAATGCTGAACTTTACAGGATTAAAAACATGCTTACATCCGGATATGGAAAAGTGTTTTGACAGTTTGTATACTTCTCCTTTCACAACACTGCATGCTAGGTGAATTGATTTTATAACCCATCTATTTGATTTAAGGTATGCTTTCAAGATAATCATCATTACTATTCTACAAATGCTACTAAAATAGTTTCTGCCCATTAAGACAGGAAGACCTGCAAGACATTGTTGCTGATTCATGGTTATTAGCACATGATCATTATTTTCGTCAATGCAGGGTCTCTACCTTCAAATAAAAAGTTGATTTGGCACTATATAAATCTGATTGAATGAAGTAATAAATTCATTTGTTCATGGTGATAATGGTTTATTATTTCATTTAACCAAAATTTTATGACAAACAGTGAGTAAAATAATGATTTCTCCTCTAGTTGCAAGACGTTTAACCCTTTCTCCTTTTTTCTTCTCCCTTTTGCTTCTTCTCCTCAGTTCTCTCTTTTTGGTACTCGCTCCACCAGCAGGACCACCAACCCTTCTTCTTCATCGACCTCTTCTCCTGCACCTGTGATCCTTTCAGCCCAGATGGTCAAAAGAGCCGATCGACTGTCTGGCACTGGACCCCCAGCCCTTAGCAAAGCTGAATTTCTCGAGCGGGTGCGTCGCAGTAATCAGGCCTGCCAGCAGGGGGAATTTGAGCTGGCTGTTCGTCTTTACAGTGAAGCCCTGACTGCCGATCCCCAAAACTGCATTTTGTACAGTAACCGCTCTGCAGCATATCTGAGGCTGGGCCAGTACAGCACTGCTTTGGATGACGCAATCAAAGCACGACTCATCAACCCTAAATGGCCCAAGGTAAGAGGCTGGAACCTTGGCCAATCACACATTTCAAATGGGATTGTGGTAAAGTTGCTGTTCCTGAGACTTTCTTAAATGGATGTGAGAAGGATGTATGGCTGAGTCATTACATTAAAGTGTCTTGTGTGTATACTGAAAAGCAAAAAAAACAGTTAGCGGCAAAATGTGATCACGTAAAAACTAGGGTTGAGACTATCACTCTTGCACATCACAGAAAGTACATTTAAGTACTTCTTTACACTTGAAGTGGCTCTTTACATCTTACAAAACAGTGAGCAGTGAAGGATAGCAAATGCTCTGTGAGTCTTTTACAGCCATTCAGAGGAGGAAGTAGGCAGGCAGGAGACTGGGTTTGCCAGGCTACCTCTGTCTGGACAGCTGGGGCTCGGCCAGTTCGACTCCACTTCCTTTCTCTGTGAGAGAGAATGGACGGAAGTGGTTTTTGTGTGTGTGTGTGTGTGTGTGTGTGTGTGTGAGTGAGTGAGTGAAAACCTTGCATGGTTGTTAGTTTGTTTTTGAAACCCTGGCTAGGCCTTGGCCTTAGTTTGGCACTTAAAGACAATAACAGAAGCAGCATTCCTGTGTCTGTGCTTGTATAGTGGCGGTGTCATAGCAGTGTGCTTGCTGCAGCATTTGCTGTGGGTCAAAGGCAAGATCAAGACTAATGAACTACCAATAAGAGGGAGTCTTTCTGAAGGGGGGGCATTTATTTCTGCTTGAGTTCCTTCTTTTGGCTCTTCATCAACCCGGCCTCGGTGTCTGCTTTTTTTCTTTTCTTCTTTTCTGTGAGCCTCCCACAGCTTGCCCTATTGCTGCCCCTGTCGACTTTTCTGTTGGCACAACAGGCTCAAACACACACTCTCTGTATCACAAACACAAAATGAGTCGACTCCGTCATGGGAACTGAGGGGTGTAGCTGGTCAAAAGTCGCTTATATTTGTGTGCTTATCTGGATAACAACACCGTACAGAAAAGGAGGACTTCTTTGCATTTTTGATTTTGTTTTCGTCCTTTTCTCTCTCTTTTGCATGCAGCGCAAAGATTTGAGAAAGCTTTTTGTTTCTTTGTGATTCAAATGAAGTTACATCACAGACGTAAAATTGCTGCAGGAGCGAAAGCCTTTCTTGTGAAACTGTCTCTCTTTTGTAGATCTGGCTCTTTTGCGTATGAATGTTTTCTGTCATGCCCACACTGGCTTTGTGTGTTTTTGAGAAGTTGTTAAGTGCTTTCAAAGAAGCTTTTTTTTCTGAAAACAGGTGCATTACTTATTCAAATATCTAAGCTTATAGCACTATGGGAAACTTTTGCTTCACCACACAGACTGCCGTACTTTTGGGTCCCACAAGTAAAGGCGTCTGTTTGGCATTGTAGCAGATTGAAGGCTAGATAAGTGATCTTGGATGAGGTATCGTTTATGGGTCAGCTGAGATTATGATGCTGATGGGAAGTGTTTTTTGCTGAAGAGTTTGTTAAACCAAAACCAAAGTATAAATCCATCTCTAGAAAATCAGGATGTATTTGTAGGGGGTCAAAAGAGTGACTAACTTACTTACTAATGTAGCTCAAAGAACACAGAACACTACACAATGATGGCTAGAAAGGGTATTTAAATAGGCAGAAAATAAAAATCTCAAAACGCAGAGAGCCAGCAAGAGAAAACATAGTGAACATAAACCTTCCCATCAGTCTGGGAAGGCCTTTTCTAAACAATTTGAAGTCCATCGTTCTAGTGAGAACGATTTTTCAGTTTAAAATAACCAAGACAGTTACCAGTCTTTCCAGGAGTGAATGTTCTGATAAATTCACCCAAAGGCCAGCCTGTGAAAAGTAAGCAAGTAAATAATACATTTGTTATTGTGCGCAATGTACTTTTTAAAAATAATACTTACAGTATGTGCCCTTTTTGTGTTTGAGCACCTGCCGTCCAAAATGTCATTAACTGTTGAACTGCTGTCCGTCCACTTATCGTGACTAATTATTGTAGGGTAAAGCATTCCTTGCTTGTAAATATAGCATATAATCATCCCAGATCAATCTGCCACTAAATGTAGTTACAACAAAAAAATGTTCTCTTTCCTTGCATTTGAAAAATGTCAGTGCAGGTGTCTGTGAGACATTTTTAAAGCTTTACATTATCAGTAAGAATTGATAGAGATTGTACAAAAACCAGAAACGTGGAAAAGATAAGTTAATTAGTTTTGGTCTGCTTAAGAAATCAGCTGAGAAATATGAATTTTAAATATCATAATGATCAAATGAGATTTTCACCATGAAAATTTTGAAGAATTTTTAAATAACACTGCAGTGTAGTTACTGGGAACATTACACTTTAACTCACTCACAGATACTCACCTTAATACACACGCACACACACACACACACACACACGAATAAATAAATAAATAAATAAAGGTTGTAGTTTTACTGGTTTTAATTTAAACAAGTTGATGAATAACCTTGCATTGTTACAGTTGTTTAATATTATTCCATCATTGGATTTTAAATGACTTTAAAGGCCATTTGAGTGTGTGTGAGACACTCCATAGGCCTTGAAAATAATGGATTAATATAGAAACTAGTGATCAGATCTATCTGATGATGTAATTAATCAATGATTGTAAATTTTATAAATATACTACTAATTAGAATTATAACATGTGCTGCTTTTAATTGTCCCTCTCTGTATTACACTATACACTGAATGCACTTTATACACTGGATTCGTGGCAGAAATCTGAAAAAAAGAATATGTCAAATTAAACCAATGCTTTCTGTATCTCTAAAAATCCTCTAAAGTAAGCAAGAATTTACATTTTTGTTAGTTTGGTTAAACCAGGCCTTTAATCATTTGGGTATAAGTTTGATGTTACAATCCGTAACCGTTCCTACATACTCCAGCAGTTCAATGTAGGAATCAGTGCAGATGATCAGTGGGTTCTCTGCTCTGAAGTAGGAGCCAACCAGATGGCAGCCAGCTATGGCTGTTTATGCAGAGGGCCGTGGAGCTGGCCTCGCACTGCTCAGGCTTCCCCTGTCATTAAGAAACTACTCTGCAACCACATGGGGCAAAAATATTACCAACATACGTGCAGAGAAAGCACAGCCCTGTTTCTTTAAGTAGGTCTTGGGGCTTAAAATGTCCTGTTTAGGAAGCCTTCCCACATGACAGAGGCTATATTATAATGTGATCTAAACAAGGCAAAACATTCAATTTCCGCATGTTTTGGTTCCTCCCTGGTTGGGTGAGTTTAAGGTCCTATGACCGACGTTGCGTTGATGTGATTTTAATGTCCTCTGCTGGTTTTGTGCTATAAGTGAATCTGTGTCATGGAGAACTCGGCGTGGGTCAGTAGGGTAATCCAGGACTTACTGCAGAGCATGTGAGGTGAAGGAGGAGTCAGTCTACAGCAGGGAGACATTTCATTGTGTGTGCCCCACTGTACACTGAACAACACTGTTGTTTTCTGTGTGTATCAATTTGATCATTTTCATCCACCAAAGACACTGGTGATATTGTCCATTGTATTCAAGCATATAGTTTTTCAGACAAGTTTCAAATAATCTTCTAGATCTGAAATTCTGAGTCAATTAATCAATAAAAAGCAAATGTGATGGTGAAAAGAAGCAATGTAAAAATGTTTTTCACTATTTTTTGACATTTAATATACAAAACAATTGATCGGAAAAGCAATCAAGAGAGTAATATGAATAATTGATCATGAAAATAACTGACAGAAAAATAAGCAAACCTTTTGATTTTTGTTGTATTTCTATTCATTTTGCTTTAATTTTTCAACAGTTTTAGTGTCTAAATGAAATACTGAATTTTCATTATGTCAATATGTATTACAAGTTAAATAAATAAAAACAGATCATTATTCTTTATTTTTTAATTAATTATTTATTTTTTGTTAAAGCTGTCACTTGGTCGATTAACATCATAAATATTCCTCATTAGGCTCGTAAAAAATTTCCATTGGTTTAACTGAACACAGTTTTTTATGGATTTCTTAGTTGTAGAATTTGCCTTTTTTAGGGTCAAAGTACTTTATATTGATTCAGAAAACTCTGTAAATGTAAAGCAATAATCAGTTAATAGTTTTTAGGCAAAAATATGTTAAGAATCTCATCGTTAAAAAGGTTTTACATTTGCTAAGAAATAAATCAGAACATCATTTTAAAAAATGGTTTATTTCCCATGAATTCTTAGTCCACACAGTACATTTCAGTAGTAAAAGAAAGATACAGACAAAGGGACTGACATCATTCTTACATTTCTTACAAGTTTTTGCAGCAACCACTAGAGAGCAGCAATGATATGTCAGGAAACTGCCTGCTCACAACCTCCTGGGCAACTTTTTTTGTTACTACTCAGTAATTCAGAGGGTAGAACAGATAGAATATTGTGTTTGCTTACATAGCTGCATTGTCACATTTTGAGTGTAAAGGACTGTCTACTGTGTCTCTATTTAAATAATCATACTAGCTTCCCCCCCCTCCCCCTGCCCCTTATCGTTATCAGCAGATAAAGGCCAGATGGAGCTACTTTGCAGCTTTTCATGAAAAGCAAATGTGATAACATATTTGGAGAAAAAGCACACACCAGCAGTACTACATCACCTGCTGCTTACTCTGCTTACACACACACACCCATACTTATACATATCCTGCAGACTGTAATGACTTTTAATTTTGCCTAGAAGAGCAGTGGGCCTAATTGCTGGCATTAATTGGGAGATATGCTTCTACTTCTCTACTTGCAGCACTGGTTTATATACACTCCAGACTTGACCATAGCTTGCTGTCTCAGCAATCCTGCTTAGCTCCTGCAATTTGTTAACGCGTCCTTTATCCTCCGTCTGCGTACATCTCCCTTGCACACAGTTGGGTGCCTCGGCCGTCTGTGCAAAGAGAATTTCAGTGAAAGAAAAAGATAAGAGCAGTGGGAGATAATGAAAGAGTGACTCAGTTGGACTTGAACACAGCATGGTGTGACTGCTATCAGACTGTGAGCAAGTAAAAATGAACATCTCAGGATAAAGATTTTGGTCTCAGCTGTTTTTAGGCAACAGGGGTCTTATTTCTGTAGATCATTTCTATTGATTATGATAATATTCTACTCAAAGAGTTAATTTTTGGGAAGGACATTAAAACAGCTGGAAAAAATGGATCTAGTTTGCTTTCTTTATTTGCAAAGGCAGAAAAAAATAGATGTACCCATGAAGCACATCTGGGTCTTCAAAGGGAAAAAAACAAAGACAAACTGCAATTATTTAATGATTAAAAAAAAAAAAAGTCACCGAACCCAAACTGGGAGCTGGTTCCACAGAAGAGGGGACAAAAAGCTGAAGGCTCCCATTCTACTTTAAATACTCTAGGAACAACAAACCAGACAGCAGTCTGACCGAAGTCCTCTAGTTGGGCAATATGGTATTATGAGGTCTTTAAGATAAGATGGGCCTGATTATTTAAGATATGGTATGTGAGGAGAAGGATTTTAAATTCAATTCTGCATTTAACAGAGTGCCAATGAGGAGAAGCCAATATAGGAGAAAGATGGCCTCTCTTTCTAGTCACTGTCAGTACTCTTGCTGCAGCATGTTGGCTCAACTGCAGGCCATAAGAAGATTAAATGGAATTCATCATGTGGGAAAGGACCCTAAATTCTTTCTAGCATGCTGACAATTGCTAATTAGCATTATACACAATGTAGAACTGAATAGAAACTGATGGAAATATTATTAGCTTTTCGCTATTTTGAAATAAACAACAGTGTTCTACGTGTTGCAATTTTGACCTATGCCATGCTATGCTTGTTTAGCATATGGCTAAAATGTAACTTAACCTTATTCCTAACCCAAAGCTCTTCGCAAACCTGATTGAAGTAAAGACGCTAAAGTTATGAGATTACCACAGTAATTATCCTCCGGGGATAAATCACTGTGATAAAGTGATAAATCACTTTTTTTTGTGTAAAATCTAATGACAGTCCACCTAGTGTATGTTGTTGTTCATTCTCTCTCTTTCTCTCTCTCAAAAAATGCTTAACTATGTTTCACTGAAGTACGGCTTTGCTTTGGGATTTGTCATGCTTGCCACAGATGTTGCGATTTTCTTCTTACATTCTGAACATTTGGAATTGAGCAGCCTTGGAGTAATGGAGCAGAAAAAAAGAAAACCTGAGAGAAAAGAGAAGCGAGATAAACAGCAAGAGTGAATGACTCACTAATGACAGGTTGTATGTTGCTATTTCCAGGCAGAGGCCAAGGTTAATGAACAATCAGATCTTTGGGACTCCTGTGATGTCTGTGTGGGAGTCTCTGGAGGCAGCCAGGTTTGAGTTTGAGCTTCAAAGAGAGCACTTCTTGTAAATGTGATAGGAATGTGTACAATATAAGCACCATTCACATCCTGGCTTGCAGCCTCCTTTTTTGATAGTACCCATAAACACAGTTCAAAACTGCTCAGTTAGTCAGTCTCGGACTCTTCATCAATCAATGTGTGAAAATGTTAGTTATCATTCTCTAACTCTGGACGACACCACAGGAAAGCGGCATATGTAATATATAAATATATAATAATATAAATAATAATAATGCTAATTGTATTGTACAGCTGAGGTTATTGAGGTTGATGTAATTAGCATTTTGAGTGTTTGTTAACAGCAGTTTAGCTGCAAGAGCTAGAGGAACTAAACACTAAAATAATTACCTACAGATTTTTCTAGACAGAAAAAATTCTTCATATTATTGTAGTTTTTGCAAATAGAGTATCAGAAATCTGAATTGAAATAAAACAACATTTGTGTCCTTTTGTTCACAGGCTATCAGATTTCTGGCCATAAAACACCTGCGTTCCACTAATGCATGCTGATGGATGATCAATCAGTCAATCAATGTGTAAAACCTTATGCATACTTTCCTCGCATAAAATCAAATACAATTATAAGCTCATCTGTTTGGCAGGGCCCCAGTGACACTGCCAGGCTGCCAAGCATGGGAGCTTCACTGGGCATATGTACCACCAACTGTCTGTCTGAGCTGGCTCCCGTGTAGGGTATCAATAAAAACACAAAAAAGAACGACCATACAGTGTACATGATCATGTTTATTATTCATGTTAATAGGAGAATGTCGAAGTCTTGCATGACACAATGTGCAGGCATCAAAGGATTAATAAATGTGGAGCTCAACAGTTTCATAGCCAGATAGGGTTAATTCTCTTTTGTATGTTCCAGCTTATCATCAGCTCAAAAAATGAAATTATATATTAATTAAACTCTTGAAAAGCTGCATGTGCCTTTATTTTACACAGGAAGCCTGGAGACATGTTATCTGACTGAAATGTGGAGTCGTCCAGCCGATAATAAATGAAACTATTTCAGCACCGGAGTGTTGAAAATGCAGGGATGCTTTGTTCACTCCATCATCTAGCATTAATTGCCGAATAACAGCGTTCGTGCCAAAGGTGTGAATTTCTGCAGAGTGTTATCAGTACCTACTCCTCTCTGATGCTTTTGCCCCTGTAATATTCAGAGAAGGTAGAGGAGTGTTATGTCAGTTGGCTAAATATGACCTTCACAAGTGTCCTGAGGGACCAGAGCAGGCTCAGTGTGCACCACTCCAGCGACATGCCTGTCAGGCACAAGCTGCTAATATAGTCAAATATCAGACAAGCTGAGGTTACCTGTGTGTGTGTGTGTGTGTGTGTGTGTGTGTGTGTGTGTGTGTGTGTGTGTGTGTGTGTGTGTGAGAAAGAGCATAATAGCACAATTTAATACAACCTTGCCATAAGGCATGAACAAATCAAATTAGCTATTAGTTAGCACTAGCATTGTGCCATAGAAACATAAACAGAACACACACACACACACACACACACACACCTTTCTTATCTTTTCTGTTGACTACATAGTGTAATTTATTTTCTCATGGGCACATACAAGGCTGAGCGGTGTTAGCTTGCCCATTGGTGCATGCAGTCACTACAATCTGTGTAAATCTCCTACACTCAGTAATATATTTATGTAAGCATTTCTCTCAATTTTCTACTTGTAAAATTGCATTGGAGCAGCTACGATCGCTATTTTAATGACAAAATAATCCAAATTTATCAACATAATTTTCCCCACTCAGATTTCAGATTTTGATTTGTTTTTTTCTTGTTGTTTGCATGAGCACTATTAACAGCAGGCAGCTGATTAAGTGGAAATTATACTACCCTGTGATTATCCATTAGTTTGTCCCTGTAAAAATTGTTTGAAGAGGTTTTATACCTCTTTTGAACACAAAAAACATACATACAATTTAGAATTAAGATAATAATGATAATCAATTCCTTTATGCATTATTATTTTAGAATAATTAACTTAAATTCATGCTAATATATGGTTGCTAAATATTTTGGGGGAAAGCAATCATTTGAATATTATCATTTAATGATCTCTTTTGTAAAAATATTTACAAGTGCATTTATTGACTTTGAATGTGATTTGCAAATGCCTGAATATTGTTTAAAATATTATCATTATAATATGCAAATTTCCTATGACTTTGTTTCTTCAGCCATTGCAGTAAGAGCTGGTGTGTTGCTGAACACATTAAACCTTAACGTTATGGCTTGGGGGGTGGGAGGTATGGTTTTATTAGTCTATTACTGTTCAATACTGCTAGCAGTGCAGAGGTGTTGACCCCTCACTCCCCCAGATCCTTCCTGCTCTCATCCAGTTCTCCAGAGGAAGAGATCAATGTCGAAAGCTTTCAGCTCTGTTACTAAATCAATACCTTTTTTCTTAAACTGCACAAATGTATACACAGATAAGTGTAACACAGATGCATGCACAACTGGACAGATCTGATAAGCAAACAACCTCCCTCTCCACGTTATTTGGTTTCATTTGCTGCACCTAGACTTTGATCCTTGCTCACCCCCATGTGATCATGTTCTCCAAAAGCAACACCCCAGCATCTGACCTCTGAACCTCTGACCAGCCCTTTCCTTCACAGCCGAGGATGGGTTTGTGTTGTGGTCACATTGATTTATTTTGTGTTTGAAAGACAGAGACAGAGGTGCTGAAGGTTAGAGAGGGGATATAACAGCTGTTTTATGGTCAGATGACTGTGATCACAAATAGTCAGCTGTAGAAGAAGTGGTGAGATTCTTTACTAAACTAAATGTCATGTTTTCGGAGTACCCCATGAAGGTCTGCACTCTGAGGTTTAATCAGCAAAATGTGTTAAATTGTTAATGGGATCTAATATGCAGTATCTCATGTTTGTTTTTTTCTGTCATACATATTCTGATACAGTAATGGATGGCCGTATTAAATATGGCCAAAGGTTCATATAATGATTTTAGCAAATAAAATCCTTGTGAGTATAAACATGCTCTAAACATTCTGATTCTAATAGTTGTTTTTTTTTACTCTTGGCCCTGAGTGATGTCATTGCGAATTTATCCCTAATATACAAGCACACAACTCTGGCTGTGAACAAAGAATCCCAAACCGACCTGCTGTTGAAATTTGTGGTTTGAGGACACTGGCTGAAGGAATGGTGTCTTTAAAATAAATATTCTGTAATAAAATATCACTTCTGTCTTTTATAATATCTATTATAATATGCATTATTTTTAAAGATTATTAATATTGATGCATGTATTGTGTACATATATGTGTACATATTTTTAGGCTGTTGAACTTTGACCTATTTTATATTTAGTGAACTAGTTCAAGTGGCTCATAATGGACTCCTGTAGCCTGTAGCTCAGTCAGTAAGTCAGGTTTTCTGTTAATGATGGCTGATTAGGCGCTGGTGTCTTCTGTCCCCATGTGTATATGTGTTGGGTGTTGTAAACAACACAAAATATTTACAGAAAATGTTGATTGCTTTGGCCTTTAACCTCTTAACATCCAACAACTTGGATAAGGTTAGGGCTAAGTTGCATTTTAAATTCAAGCTGAGTGCATTTCTTAGAATTAGAATTTGGGTTGAAATAACATTTGTATGCCTGTGTATTAATGTTAAGTTATTATATTAATATGGGCTGAAATACAGTTTACTTTGTACAGAAGCTGGTTTAATTTTTACCTTTATACTCTTATACATTTCAGAGCCGATACTGTTTAACTTACTTTACTTAAGTAAAGAAAATCAGTATTTAAACTGAGTATTTTTAACACACATATCTGTCTGTGCTTTTGCCAGTTCTGCTTATGTGAATGTAGCCTTTAAAGTTTTCTGTGATGAAAATTCCATTTAAGTGACAAAGCAGAAATTAACCTAACCCTAATTCTACCACTGGAGTGCTTCTGGACAGGAAATGTGGCAGTGAGAGCAAACTTAAAAAGTGAACTGTCAAGGACCACTGGAAAGACTCAGGCGCAGACTGAGCTACAAGAGACAAGTTCTTTTATTTACACACCACGTGCGATATATACAAGTGCAGGGGGGGAAAGGGAAAATCTGAGGTCTTTAGTCCAAAAGGAACACAGTAATCCACTCCACAACACTGGGAAATAGTCTGAGGTCACCAGGGTTCACGAGGAAATCCAAAACGAAACACAAGAATCTTCACACGACACCAGACTCCTCCCGGGAATCTTCTCCACACCAGCGATTCTCCGACTCACCACGCACCTTACAGGCTTCAGCTGCAAACCCTCGGCCGGCGAGCAGTATGTGGGTTACACAACAAATCCAGTGACGAAGTGCTCCTAGCTGCTGCCTTAAGTAATGAGGCTTGAGTGAAGAGTCATAGGAGATTGCTTGCAGGTGCGCAGCCAGGGGCGGAGCCTGTAATGAACTCCACCCAGGCAGTGAGAGGGAAGAGAAAGAGAGAAAATCAACACAAACAAACATATGTAGCCATACTGGGCCAGCCGATCAGGCACGGGGACCATGACAGTAACTATGAGGTGACAGATGGTAAAACATTTTATGCCAGCCTTTGGTAGTTAGTATGATTTGTTAGTAATCTCTGACACATTTAGGTTAGTCCTCAGGTTCAATTTGTAGCCCTACAGAGCAGAGGTGTGCGCTGTGACTGAAAAGAATCTGCGCAGGACCTACCCAAACCCAACGTGCAATCATGTCTTTAAAAACACTAACAAAGAAACATATAAAACAAATGTAATCAACATGCAGCAACAGAGTGAGAACAAAAATAGAAGAAAAAGTGTAAATAAGAAGAAGTAATAGGATTAAATCCCATTCATTCCAATAGTTGTTGTTGTTGGGTTTTTTTGCACAGCCACACAATGATAAGCAAGTCTTGGTATAAATGCAGCACTTTCCCCATCCAGCTGATTGAGAGCATTTCTGATTAAGGAAAAGTCTTAATCAAGGTTCTTTTTGCAGAGAGCTTTCCCTGGTAGCAGGAGATATATAATTCTCCAAAAGTTGATTCTGTTCATCTGGACGTAGCGTTTTGTGGGAGAAACGTTTCGTCACTCATCCAAGTGACTTCTTCAGTCTCAGCTGACTGCAGGTTTCCCCAATCTTATAAACAGTACATTTGCATAATGACTGATCAGTGGTCTTTGATCAGTTGGTTTTGGTCAGTGGTTGTTGATCAATGGTCATGAGAATTTGCATAATTAAGATTAAGGAACTGACCTCCCAGCCCATTGTTCCTTCAGTGGGCTGGTTTCAGTCATTATGCAAATGCACTGTTTATAAGATTGGGGAAACCTGCAGTCAGCTGAGACTGAAGAAGTCACTTGGATGAGTGACGAAACGTTTCTCCCACAAAACGCTACGTCCAGATGAACAGAATCAACTTTTGAAGATTTACTTTCCTGGATGATTGAGAATGCATCAAGACGAGAAATATAATTCATCAAAGATTTTAACTATAGCTTCCTCAGTGAATGCTGAAAGTGGGTGCGAAGCACTGGTGCATTTGCTGTGATTCATGTGGTTTTTGCTCCACCTTCACTTGACAGTGCAGAAGGAGGAAATTATTATATTTCTGGTCAGTAACTTTACCACCATCTTCAGAAAAACACATCCCATTATTCCATAAGAGGAGATTTGTAGCCTACAAGAGTGTCAAGCTGGGAAATGGAAGGAAACAAAATCTGTAAATGAAAAGTTTCTTTTGTATCTAAACCTAACCAAGGCTTAACCCTATTGTTTTCCAACCCATTGCATTTTCAGGGTTGTATTATTGAAGCTGCTGGCAGCTCTCAAGGTGTCCTGAGTTGTTAGTACTGTGGTATACCAGCTGCCATATGTCGCCAAGAGCTAGTGCTCCTGTATCAACGAGAGTGACAAATTCTGTATCAAGAGAGCAGGAGAGGTAGTGGTGGCATTCACAAAACTGTCAGCCAGGAGACCACAGTTTCTCTCTTGTGTAGGAGCTCTGTTTTTGTGCTGACTTTGGCTTTGTTTTCATTCTGTTTAGTGTCCTTTACACTTCTCGCTTGCTTGTTTTTGCTGTTTGGTTAGAGTTAGATTCCAAAACTGCTACGTTTAGTAAAAAGATCGTTGTCATGGTTCAAATTAACACCTGCTAGTGAGGTAAAGCTTTCTTGCTTGAAAATAACACTTCAAGATACCCAGCCCATTAAAATATGACATAGCATCTCTAAGTGACAGGTTGGCAGTGAGACGGGGTTCTAATGTGACATAAGTAAAACAATTTTATTCTTCAATAGTTATAGCAATCTGTTAACAATTTAAGGGCCTTTCAGACATTATGCACCACTACCTTGGCTGAAAAAGGCCAGGACAAACAGTACGGGCGTTTTTTGTTCTGTATTAGAACAGGAGATATACTCAAGTTACAAAAACATCATAACTTGCTTGATATTGACACTTTTGACATGGGACACTTTGTTAGTATAAAAATTGGGGTTTCTTATACAAAAATATTCTTCCTATGTTAACTGTGATGTTTATATAATATAATGTTAAGTTGTGCAGTTGTTTTTGTGATGTTCTGCTGTAAAATCTAAGGACTGGCAGAATTACTCTACCATTTAAACTAGTTTACTGTCCTGAGAGCTGCAGATGAGGCATTTAATCGATTTTCCTCATTGCTGCAGTGCATGGATTTCTTTAAACTTTATCTTTTAGGACTCTCTTTTATGCTGATATAGCTACAGTTCTGGTACTCTACCCATGTAATTTAATTGTTCCTATGTTAGTGCCATTACACTGATATAACACTCAGATCATTTAAATAACCATTTAAATAAGATAATTAACATAATCCAGCTTTAGCTTAAGTCAGTGTCAGTTTGATTTCTTTTTAATCATCTGGTCAGTAAAAAGCAGCACTAATATATAAATGCAGATTGGTTGGTGCTTGATGTCACAATGCTGAGACGGGGACTCTGGTGTGCGTAACTTAAGTCAGTGTCAGTCCACTTAGCGTTAAATCAAATTTACAAAAGGATTACTTAATGAGATGTAAAATAAACATGTTTGCAACAGTAAAATAGTGTACAGCTACGTGTCACCTAAAGTGTTATTTCCAGTTTTTTTTGTCTTGGCATTTCTTTTATTGGAATGTTAAAGAACAGCACAAAAGTTGGGTATTTTGTGTACCCTTAATCCCTGAGCAGTTTCACGAGACACACATCCCATAAGCCTGGATGCTACATCTATGTGTATATATCTGTGAAAAACGCACAGTCTAAGCATGATTATGTACTCTCTGACTAGCAGTGGTCAAAATAAACATTAAATCTATCAGTCTGTATAGAGAAACTTAAATGGAAAAAAATAGACAATTGTACAAAAACATAAATGAAGGTGTCTAGATTTTTGTGTTATTGTTAATAATATTCTATTTAAATCTACAGGACATCTAATCTTACTGGTATTATGTAGTAGTGACAAATATATGACCCATGCTTTCAAGGCTTAATTTTGATCATTTGTTGTTTTCCCAGCAAACAGATGTGTTTTTTATAAACATAATTTCAAGGACAAAGACTTGCCTCAAAAACAACATCATCTTGAAATTTTCTAAAACAGGACAGCACCGATAACAACAGGCAGCTCTGAGATGGGAGAGTGGACGCTGTCTGTGCAGTGGAGGTGGATAAAAGAGAAACAACAGCAGGTGAAATACCTGCTGTGGTTGCAGAGAAGAAGCAGATTAGACAGCTGTGTGTGTGTGTGTGTGTGTGTGTGTGTGTGTGTGTGTAGTTTTTGTCCATCAGACATTGCAGTGCAATTTTCG
>VUQG01006089.1:55983-70956 GCA_015106755.1 Etia nguti | reverse complement strand
TTGAGAAAATTTTTTTTTTTTTTTTTTTTTAATAAAAAAGGTGTTCATCCACTGCACCACATCTGTGTGCCATCCAACCAGCATGGACTCCTGTGAGCAGTACTGTCATCGGCAGCGTGAGTATCTCGACTGTAGCTTAATATTTAAACTGCCTGGCATTCTGACCTCTATAAGATTACAGAACTCCAGAAATCTCCAGCTTTATGCAAGTTTAACACAACTTTCCAGAGCTTTTACACTTCAAGAAGAAGGCAGATCGCACTGAAATTGGCATTTGCATGCTTGAATCACTCAAAGGTAGAAAGGCTTCCCCCTGGAGGAGCTGAAATGGCATCTAGAATTTTTAGCTTTACATATTCACTTATACATTTCTGTGAGATTTTCATTTTCAGCACTTGAAGAAAAAAATGTCTGCCTTGCAGGAAGGGCAGCATCTGCAGCAAGGAAAGTTTCCCAGAGCCAGAGGGCTCTAGTCTCAAGTGGTGAAGTGATCCTGACTGAGAAGACCACACCAGCACCGAACGCTAAACTGAAAGGATGACCTTCCACTGGCACGCCATTTCTGGCTGTCACTTTTAATAAAAAGCTTGTTAAAAGCTGATGCTGAACAACTGGGTTTTTGTCTCAAATCACTGCTTGAAGGTGACTAACTTTTGCTGAGGTAGATATTCTGCAAAGTCAAGCCAGTAACATGATGAAGGTGCCACCCTGTTTTCCTGATTCTTGCTGACAAGGCAGCAAGATTGCATTACAACTAGATGCTTGGAAAATCTATACTCAAATGTACAATAGCAAGATATAACACAGCGGCTTTAGTTTCAGTTGTGAAAAACTGCTGCATGTCATGAAATGTGCTTCAATAGCAACATCAGATGCAAAGTATTGATATGCGATTTGCTTTTTTTCCTACCATGTCTCATTAAGATGAGACTCATGACTCCTCAAGACTTGCTGGTAGGCTTCTTGCTCCCTCTTCTGCTTCCACTTTATTTTTGATAACGGTCCCTGTAGATTTCTCTATGCTACAACTTTCAACATCTCTCCTCCACTGCTCTGTACACGACCTCCCTTTTGTGTCCCACTCAACTCCTCCTCCTCTCATTGAGATGGGCATCACGACTCCTCCAGACTCGTTCTGCTCGCATGAACAGGAGGTGCAGAGGGAAAGCAGAGCAGCTGTATAGGTTCAGTCTGTCGCGCAGAGAACTGTGCTGTCAGATGTCCATCTCCCTCTATTTTTAACCTCTAACCTGCTGGAAATCATTAAACCATGATGCAGCTATGTATCATATTCAGGCAGGACTGCATTTATAAGCACCACTGCAAAATTCTCAGAGGAATTGGCCCATTGGATGGTGAGCAGTAACAGCTGCTGTGTGGATATAAACAGAGTGGAAAATGTTTTGCCACTGGTTAAAAATGCTGTCGGGTTGATAGATTAAAAATGGGTGCCGTGTGGAATGCTAAATGTTAGAAAAACACAAGGGGTGGGTGGGGGGGCAGCTGTCATGAAAACTATTATTTGGGGGAAAATGGAGCTGTTCATGTAAATGATCAATTTCTGTCCTTAATGAGAAACTCCAGATAATGAAAGCTTTCATTTTGATAAAATATAGGGTGTACAATTGTTTTGAAAATTCATTTCCATCTCAGTTTCTAGTAAACAAGATGAACTCTGTTCAGTTTTGAAAGTGCAATGAAGAAAAATATTAAAAAACCTCGTATTCAGGCTTTGTGACACAACTTCACATCAAACTCAGCATGGCCTACAATCATGCAATAATGACAACATGCACATTTTACTCAGTCTACACTTCTTGTAAGATTATTGGGGTGATTTTTGCCTTTTGGAAAGAGCAGTGTGATGTCGTCACCTTCAGCCAATGACTATGACCACAGACTGTATAAAAGATGACTCGTGACCATGATGCCGCCCTTTGGTTTTGGACTGCATTTGTGTGGGTTTTGTTTTTTGTTTTTTTTTAAATACTATTTCACTTCAGTTTTGGTTAGCAGGGAATTTTTTTTGATAATTCTTTTTAGGATAATTCTGCTTTATGAAAATGTTCCAAAACACATTAACTGTGACTCTAGTCAACAGAAGTGATGCCTTACAGACAGGCGGGCTAGCAGGTGGGGGCTCCTCTGAGGGCTGACCAATTTTAAACTACAGGGGGCTCCACCTGACTCCACTCACTGGTGGTGTAAGTGGCATGCATGACTCCGTTTCCAACGGTGAGTGGAGCAGATAATAAAGAGTAAATATCTGCTACTCTAGCCTTAACTGTGGGGGAGAGACACTTGAATAATATAACTTGTACTAGCATCACATTATGTTTATATTTAACTTTTTTTATTTTTTTTTTACTTGGCTAGCCGAGAAGCCTAGCGTGTCCAACTGCAGTCCATGATGTGAATGGACCGCAGTTGTTTTTGTTTTTTTGTTGGTGTCAGCCACAGGTGAATGTACTGGGAAGGCGAATCCTTTTCAGCAACTTAACTGGAGCAACTGCAGTTTATGCCAATTGCATATTTGCTACTTTGTTCAGCTCTGGAGGCTGGTGCTTGATTGTGACACATGAATTGTTCTTTTGGCTTTTACGATTTTTCAGTGTCCTTTGATAAGGAAGCAGCAGTGCTGTGAAACATATCTGAGGTGACGATGCTCTCAGTTACCAGCGAGAGGAACCCCACTGCTAAAAGCTTCTGATCTGGTCAGTGACGATAGAGATTTAGTATTTGTTCATGCATGTGCTGAACACCTGCACTAGAAACATCTAATTTTAAGAACAAAGCATGAGTGTAAAGAAACAATGTGCTGCAAAAACTGACAAAATATAGCCAGATATGTGGGGGGAAACAGCTTCAGTTTAATTTAATCACAAAGAATCAGGGGTGTCTGTGCTTCAAGGCTTAGAGCAGGTCATCTGCTGCTCGACCCACGGTCCAGTCCGAACACCAAAGTGTCAATGGATGAGATACTGAACCCCGACTTGCTTCTGATGTGTTCATCAGAGTATGAATCTTAAACAGAAAGCACTTAGACACAGAAGATTTAAAAAAAAATACAAATACATTTAGTCCCTCCTAAATTAAATGACTCATATCAAGTCTAAAGATCTTGACCAGTAAAGTAGCATCTCCATGTTAATCACTGCTCTGAGAAACTCTACTCCCTCTGACTTTTATAAGGCGGCAAACAACTTTTCATGCACCCACATGGCTGCACACAAATCCACCACGAGCATCAGACAAACTCCCACTGGGAGTATAAACAGGGCCTGTTAGTGCTTCTTACTTTGGCCTGTGTGAAACCAATCACAGGCCATCTGGAGCACGGACCCCGGTGAGAGCAGCAGGTGGGACCCTGTGGGTTAAATGAGCTGTTATCAGTAACCAGCTTAACTCCCACATGGCTAACCTCTATTATCTACATCAGTTGGTTAGCATCCCACACTTGAACCCTTTAAAACCAGTTCAGCTCCTGCTTCCTGCTGATTGGTATTGACTGGTTTCTCATTGATCACAGCGCTCACAGAGAGAAAGAAGGCACGTCTGCAACGAATAACTTGGTGTCAGTTAATTGGTTAAATAGCAGCAAAAGCCTGAGTGGAGTGGAGTAGTGAGAGGTAACTATCATGGCTGTTATTTCATATCAAAAAGTTGTTGTTTTTTAACATGCGCACATAGATAAAAAACAACAACAAAAAAAATCAGTCTTGTTGCTTCTAGAGTACAATTAATATACTCTGAACTAAAAAAACCCACACCTATGATCTTAACAGAAAAACATCTGTTTTAAAAGAACAGAATATTGTTGCATTTATTAATTTTCACTATTTCAGTTAAAACAAAAATGGCTAACCAGCAGTTAGGGTGCATATATATCCGATACAGCAGATTCCTGCTTTGTCTACTGAGCTCCTCTATTTTCTGCCTTTTCTTCCTCTGTCCCTTTGAGAATCAAAGAAACATACCTCAAAATAAAGCATTATTATTATTCTGTTAAAATTTAGAGTGATGCAATGAATTAAACTGTGAATCCCACAGTTTTGTTTTTGATGTCCCATTTATATTGTGTTAGCTCTTTATGTAAACCTGGAGTTGGAGCTGGTATAACACATTTCACTGGTTATTTCAAGACAGAGGAATCGAGGTGTGATCACATGATGTTAGAGTGTTAGAATGTCCACTAGCAGCTGGAATTAAACAGGAGGCTTGAGGTAGAGCTGAAGTGCAGACCACCGCTGAAGGATACTCAAAACATAACAAAACAAAATTAGATGTTTTTTTCCACAAGTGCTCCAGCAGCAGCTTCTGATGTCAACTAGTGAGGAGACGCTCAGTACTGACATTTCGATGCTGTGTCGAGCTCACGAAGTGCAGATGTTTAAAAAAACTGCTCCAAACCCACGTCACATCACCAGAGCTCAGTGAGGTTTTTTCTCCCCGGTTTTGACAGGTGGCTTACCTGCTGCTGCTAGGTTTGACTGACAGAGTGTAGAGCAAACTTGATGACACCGCAAACTCCCAGAAAGCTTAAAAGCCATCATCATCACTAGCAGCAACCACAGCAAGAGACAGTTTGTGGGAATTTTTTTGACAGCCAGGTTAGAGAAGCTCATTTTAAAAACAGTACAACTGGTGATCCCGCTGTAGAGGTCAAAAGACACCTCACTAATCATTTGTTCCAAGGGCATATGATCCACTAGTTTATTGGCAGGTGGATTTGTGGTATATCCATGACATTCTATCTCAGCAAAAAATAAAAAATGACTGTGTAGGCTTACAACAACTGAGTTGTGTGACTTAATTTGCTAAAGGAGAAGTGAAAAACAGAAAACGAAATAATTTTGAATAAAAATCTGTACATATGACAAATGAAGACATTAGACATATTTTACTTGATTTTCTCTTATCGATCTTCATTTTCTATCAGCACAATGACTCGCATTCATGTGTGGTTATCACAACAAACATAATGGTCTGTGACCCAGTGTTTTGTGTTTGTTGGTTAATTTATATTCTTTGATTGTTATTCATGGCTTTGGGTCTTTTTAATGTTTTCTGCTTGTGTTATATTCTTAGTTCCTGGGATTTAGGTTTCTGTTACTTTGCCTTTCCCGTGTTCCACGTCTAGTCACTCTTGTCTCCATGTTCCCTTTGTCTCCCCAGTCAGTCATGTCTCTATGTCTCAGTGTCAATTCTGTCTTTGTGATTGTCTTCTGTTTTATTTTGATAGTCCTTGTCCTGTGTGCAGTGTATCTAATTTTGCTTCCTCTTGTCTCATTATGTCTGATTAGTCCCAGCTGTGTTTCTCCTGTTTCCCATTCACTCATTACTCCTTGTGTATTTAAGCCCTGTGTTTTTCTTAACCCTTTGTTGCGTCCTACCTCCTTATGTGCTGTAAGTCTCTCCATGGTTCTGTTTTTGTTTTTAGTGTCGTTCTGTGCTTCTACTTTCCCAGTGTTTTTTGACCTTAGTTTCTTACTCAGGGTTTTGGTTTGTTTTGTGTGAGTTTATTTTTATGGAGTTTTCCCAGCGAATAAAGCTTTACCTTTTGGTGTTTGAGTCCCGCATTTGGACCCACTTCCTGCCACAGCACAGCCATGACACCTTTTTTATTTCTGTATTTAGTTTATAAATGGGTTTGTTTTGCACTGCACTGAATTACAGAGATTTTTTTTCTTGTTTTGTTGTTTGTTGCTGTGTTTATCATAGTTATTGATAATATGGTCTAATAAATAGCCGTGTTTAGAACTGTGCAACGCCTCTGTGTCATTTAACACAAAAGCATTATCAAAATGTAACGATAGCAAAAGAGACCAGCAGGTGTCGCTGTGGAGAAGGGTGCTAAAATGTTTAAAAACCTCGATATGATTCGGGCACAATCCTTCTGAACATTTCTGTGGTTCACAAAGCCTTCACTAATATTAACTGTCAGCAATAGACTGCTAACTGACCACAATGCCAAACCACTGTATGGATACTAAACTAATAAACTTAACATACGGCATCCATACTAATTAATATTAAATCGACACTATAGAAAAAGCAACCACTACTAAATAAATATTTCTCACCTGGTCTTCAACCTACAATCTAAAATGAGGGTTAATATGGCTATCCCACCCCCCTCCTCAATGGCATTTCGTTCTACCTGGAACCTTTAAAAGACACTCGGGATGCCTGGGGGACTCCTGACCTGAACATGCACTTCAAATGTTTCATTTGAGGTAAAAGTTGAAAGTTTTATTTTCTATTGGCTTAACCAAACCTGGCAGCCCAAATAAGTATTTTGATTTCTGGGTGAGACTTTCACCAGTATCTTTTTGGGGGCAACCAAGATGGAAAGACATGAAACAAAACACCAGTGACTAAAACATCACAATGGAGTCCAATTTTTACTCTATTGTATACTTTTGGTTGCTATCAGTTTCTGTTCGTGCATCTATAGGTGCCTGTTTTATGTTCCACTGTTTTCACCAGCCTGTCACTATGTCTGTGCACTTGAGTTTTTGACTGATTTCAGCTGCCAGTCCCGTTTATGGTAAAGAACACAAAACATTGAGGGCATGACTCAATGTAGTGCTTTACAAAGCTGGTTCATGTGATGATACTTGGTAGATTCGCTTCTATCAGCAACAGATTGAAACTTTTTTTTTACTTTGTAATGACATTTTTAAACAGAATTTTACTGTCTAGTATCCATAATATCACAATGTGCTGACAAATGAGTCAGCATGTGGCACCGTTTTAAAACATTCTTCCATCAATGTGAAGATAGTTTGTAAGCCAAAAACACTCATTCCTTTTTTGGCATGCATTCATCATAGGAGTTTTTCATTTAATTTATGCAATATCACATTTATTTCCATTCAGAGTTGCAGGAATTTTTCACCAAGCCCTTGTACTAGGGGAGAGTTGGACCACTGCAGCAAAATGGCTTAAAGTCTGGACTCTGTGGTCTCATGTTTCCTGAACCACTCTTTTGCTATTGAGCCCAGTTGATCCTGGCACTGTCATCTTAAACATCTGAGTGCCATCAGGGGGGAAAGAAACGTCCACAGATGAGAAAAATCTGGTCATTCAGTATGTTTCAGGTCAGTCAGCTGACCTAATTTTTTGGGCCATCATGTAGCTGAACTTATACCTAAACAACTGAAATATGATCACAACACTGGCCCGACAGATTTTATAGGCACAAGTCAGGATGGGTGCATCTCTTTATCTGACTCTCTTCTTATCCTGATGCACCTTCATTCTGGAAAAGGGTAAATCTGGACTCATCAAACCACATGACCTTTTTCTATTGATCCAGAGTTCAATCTTTATGCTCCCTACCAAACTGAAGACTTTTTGCTTTCCAATTAGCGTCACCGACAATTGATTTAGTCCCAATCCCCAGAGTTCTCTTTGCACTCTGCATGTGGAAATGTTCTTACTTTCACTATTAAATATGAACACCAGTTGTACTGTTTTTATGACTTGGTTTCGAGAAACATTTAAGTAATCAATCACGACGACTCATGAGGTTTTGTTTCTTACCATCTTCAAAGGTGATGTTTCTCCACTATCCTTCCTGGTTTTAGTAACGTAGTTGGACAGTTCTTTATCCAGCTTTAGTAGTTTCAATAATCTCTCTAGTTGTTTTCTTTCCTTAAAGAAAACCAATAATTTGATGCTTCTGACACATAGGAACATCTTTTTCATAACCACAGAATATGTAATGAGAATGAAATGCGAAGCTACACACTGCATCAGTTAGGCTTAAATACCCTGTTATCAGCCAAAACACAGTAAGCACGGTTGTAATTATCTAATTACTGCAGGTTCTAACCTGTTTGCTTAGTTAAATCTAGGTGGTGACTTTTTTAGCCAATTATACACAACAAAATCATTTATTAGCACTTGTGTAGCCTGTCTGTAAGAGAGCATTGACAAACCTATTGTTAGTTTTACAGATGATTTTTTACAATCAACAGTAAAACTGTTGAAAACTGAAAGTTTTAATCACTTGTTGAAAGGTTGTAAAAAACAAAGCCCAAATCTGTCCTCAGAGTTACCCTAAACTGATTAACACTACAAGCAGCAAAGTTATTAAACAGCCAGGCATGGTTAGCTATACTGAAATGATGCTCTAGCACTCATGAACATCATACTTGGACTCGTGTGTGTCTGCGAACATGAATACATATGCTTGGTTGAGCTTTACAGTATGAATGCAATCCTGCTAACCCTCAACTTTGATCAGTCCCTCATCGTGTCCATCACACAGCAGCAAGTGCCAGCTTCAGTCTGTAGCTTTATAATGCCCACGTCCTTTCAAATGACTAGTAGTCAGTTTATTTTGGCAGTGTGAGCACAGCTTGCACAAATCATTCAGTCACCAACATTTTAACAAGAAGCGAGGACCACTTGTCCTGCAACGTTCTACTGCGTAAGACCCCCTACTTCACTGTTACACCACACTCTCCCGCCTTTCTAAGTCCGACCATGTGCGAGTCCAGAACAACAGATTAACTAAAACGTTCTATATGATTCAGCAATTCTCAGGGGCACTGCAAGACAATTTATTCACCATGAGGCGACACCAAGGACAAATATTTAATGCCGTAACGGTGAAGGCTGGAACATCAAAAAACTTCCATCCTTGCTGCTTTTTATTAATACATATTCATGGCGTGATTTTAATCTCTTCTGTTTTGTGGCGTGGACCCATCACCGCAGGGAGAATGACAGATGTTTTACACCCTTAAACTCCTACATACCGTTAAGGCCGTGTGATTACTTAAGCGCATGCTGAGTGTGTATTGATGAGAGCAGGGGAACAACAAGAGGACTAAAGAACTCTAGCTAATCTGGACCCTGCAGCCTCCAGGGACAGGAAAATTGAATTAGAGGAGGAAGTGACACATTCGACTCACTCGACTGTCTACATTTACATTAATGCAGGTAGCGGAGGCTGCTTTTAGGATAGTTAACCGTGAGTCAGAGCTCTATTACACACGCAGCAGAAAACCTTTTTGTAGTCGAGCAGACTTGTGCACACGTGTGAGGAAAAAAATTACAAAATGCACTTCAATCACATCGGTGGGAAAGCAGAACACGGGATGGGAGACAGCTGGAGGACTGAGAGAGACTCAAACATCAACACAGTCAGACTTACTTAAGAGAGGGGGTGTTTTTGTTTTTTGCAAATGCAATTAAATTTTAAGCATTTAAATTTGATTTAGTGCAATTTAAACTATTAAAAGATACTTTTGATCAACAATGTGTGCACATTCTTTTTGCCTTTAATGGTGTTTTATACTTAAAAGCTTCTGTATACGTAGGTGACGTCATGCACACATTGCTTAAGAGTGGAACGTGATACAACCTCAGGTCGTGAAGGAAAAATATGGTTTCCCTGAATGCTTGGTGAGCAATTCTTGGAGGTCGATGACTGTCACCAGGTGAAATTGGTGCCAACGCAGGTGCTGCACCCAAAACCTCTTCAGCAGCCAACAGATTGCTGCGGTCACCTGTAGTTTGCACAGAGGACTTTGCAAACTACTAGCTGAGCGGTATTAAAATGCGAAACGGAGTATGTTCCCCTTCAAAATAAAAGCTGTGCTTTACTGCTGCAACCAGCATGTTTCAAAAGGCGCAGCTTTTACTACGAAAGCAAATGGTTACCATTTCCGTTTGGGGTCACATGTTTCGCATTTTCACTACTCCTAGGACAGAGCCATTTAATTTGAATTAAACTTTCTCGATGGCTCTGCACTTGTAGAATAACTGCAGACAAAAACAGCATGCTCCATGCAAACTACAGGTTATGCGTGTCAATCTTGTACTGATCAAACCAGTTGCAACCAGTCACAAAACACAATTTCCCTCATGACCAGTCGTACAATATCTTCAGGCAAGCCTTAATATTGTTGCCAGGGGGTTACTGGCCTGTGTGACTGAGGCCTTATTCACTTGACCTTACATTGTCACCATGAATGTAACACATCCAAAATGACGGACAAGTCAGCGTCATGTGGTTAGCAGTCAGGTGTCTGGAAAAATTCAATACTGCACTGTGTTTCATATATTATTTTCCCCAATGCCTGTTGTTCATCTGTTCATGGTTTGCACACACACACACACACACACACATGATCCATCCAATTGGAATCATGTGGTTCCCTCAGGCCTCTCTCATATTGAACTGTCAATCCTGCAAACTTCGGTACCTCTTCAGCCAAGCCTTGATGTTGTTATTTATTTGAACTTTATTCATTTTGCTCTTTTAGATTTGATTGAAGTTCAACCCTGCAGTGACTCGACTGATTAGTCTATCAACAGATGCCTAAATGTCAGAAAATGCTGATTTCCTTTGTGTTACATGAGTCTAAATATCTTTGGGTTTTGAACTTTCAAGGGATAAAAAAGCAGGTTTTTGATTTGAATATTAGAAATCATGGAGATAATTCATAATTAGTCATGAAAATAGTGCTTGAAGCTATTACTACACCCATAGACCGTACCCGGCTAAGATCTGTCGCAAAGGTTTTTTTAGCCTGCCAGCTCTCTACTATAAAATCTGACGTTTGACGGCACTAATATAAGAACAGAGCAGTAACAGCTCAGTGATTTCACAGCAAGCGAGTGCTCGTTGTGTGTGCTGCCTCCTGTACGTTCCACACAGGCGGCAATCTCTCCTAAACCAAAAGGAAAAGGAATATATCCAGTGACATGGGGAGCTGCAGTAGAGAGAAAATCAGGAAGTGTAAGGAAAGAGAGCAGCGGGATGATGTTAAGAAAAAAAATATCCAGGTGGCCTGGAATCAGAGCTGAGGGCCTCCCATATACCCTAATCACTTACCCGTCAGCACAGTTACAAATTTAGCCTGATGTTGTGCTTTCAGTATTACTCAACAGTATATAAATTAGTTATCGCCACATCAACCAACTACAGCGTCATTATCATAGGATAAATGTATATTGCCTCCCACATTCGCCTTTTCTGCATTTTTAGTTACTGAGTACTTTTACTCTTCCACTGCTTTTTTTACATGTTGCTAATCATGAATTTTGGCTTGTCGACATTTCATTATTGGAGTTTTAAGTTACTCTCCCCTGCATCCACTTTGAAATTGTACCACAGAGCATGTAACCATTTAAACATTTTTAATGGCTACTATCCATTTTTTTTTTTTTTTAATGGATACCATTTGGTTCATGAACACAGTACAATGAGTACGGGCTATTTTAAGAAGCGACTAATATGAGATTTTCTTCTGTCTGCAGTCTCTGCAGTGGCCCGTTCAATTGTGTGCAGGTAACAGCACTATTTAGAAGTGACAGGACCTGAAATGGACTCGAGCCAGCGTCTGTGTGGGAGAACGAACAGAATGCTGACTATGAGCAACTAAACCCCCCTGAAGAGACAGCGCTTTTATGTGTGTGTATGTGTGTGTGTACAACAACAACAGAGAAAGAGGCTGAAAATATATGAATATAAATGTATACAGTGTTTGAATCCTGAAGAGCTCTTATCATAAAGCGGAAAGGCAACTTTTCAAGCTAGCCGCACCAAATGGCACTGAGAGAAATGGTAACACTTTTGTTAATTCCAAAAGGCAGAAATCCTTCAGAGTGACACAAGTAAACTGCAAGCAGCATGTTCATATTTACCAACCCAACTGGTCTGTGACACTTTGCACCAAACAATACAAAAGAGAAGAAGAGAGGCAACAGACTCACACTGGTGAGTCCAGTTTTCTGTAGACAGGGCGCCTGCTCGCTGCTGATCTAGAGGCAATCTGTGCATACTAACAGGCTATGGAAATAGTATTGTAAACTGTATTTGTATGCATGCATGTATGAAAAAGATGCACGTAAGTTGGTTTTTTGTATTAAAAATAGGAACATTTTTGAGGAAATCTCCATAATCCATACAAGAATTTGAAATCCCCATGCCAAAATTTGGTCTCGCTGGGAAAATATCAAATTGATTTTGTTCCTGGTGCGCCACTGTGTGCTCTCTTTACATAAAAATGCATTAATGTTGCTTTGAAAGTGATTTTAAAATAGTAAGAATTGGATCACTAAAAAACACAAACAAAAAACACCTTGTGTAGACTTCCATACATTTAAAAAAAAGATATTTCAACATGTGTAGAGTAGTTGCTGTATATTTCTGCAGCGCTGCAGTACTCTGGTTGTGGTGTTGGTGGTGGTAGTGGCGGGGGAGCATGGCTGGCTTCTCCTTCTCAGGTGGATGATGACTTTGATCCTTGCAGCAGTCGAATGTAAAAGCCTCCTGCTGCTAGAAGGACACGAACGGGCTGTTGCTGACATCTGCTCTGACAACGACTTCACCACACACTCGTTTAAGACTGTGTACGTAGGCAGACATATGCGTAGGTGCAGTGCATACCCTCCCACACAAACACACACACACGTATAATCACAAACTAACTGCACATGCAGGACCTATAGAGCAAACTTGCCCACGCTTCTGAAAAGAGAAAACACACGCAAACCCAATGACACATCCAGACCTCCCACACCTCTGAAAAAGGCTTTTGAAAAAGCTTCAGATGGAAGCGGCAACACCTCGACAACCAAGTCACCACAATACCGTCTGTCCCCGTCTCTTTTCTTTTCAGTCTCTGACCTGCCTCTTTTCCACTTTACCTGCTCCGTTCCTCCGTCCCATGAGACAGCGGGGAGGCAGACAGCCGCCGCATGCCGTCCCAGCATGCCACTGCACCTGACAGTTGTAGAAGCCAGTGACCCATGCACCAAATTGTTGTTTGCTTTCAAACTGTCACACGCAGATTCCTCCTGCATCTTCACACAGAAAACAACCGCTACTGCCTAAAATTATCAAATTCATTCATGCTTCCTTCTTGTGAAAGTCTTAATGGTTATTAATAACTTTGTTTTTCTCAGTTTTTGCTCTTCTGTTTAGATAATAAGCTCAGAGACAGTGGTGGAGAAAGTGAATTCCTTCCAAAGCAATTTCTAAGAGCTAGGGTTTTGTGCAGCATCGGTGCACAACATATCAGTGGGTATTATTTACATCTCAGAAATCAGTTTACTTTAGGGGTGGCTCTAATAATAAATGCAAACATGGCCATCTGCAATGTAATTGTATCAATTATTCAGTTGTTAGTACCATTTATATGACAAGTTTGTAATGCCCAGCACAGCTTTTCTTAATGGATTGTCACAGCAGCGCTGAGAGGCTGTAAAAGCTCCAGCTCCAACAGCAGAAATAAATTAAAGGTTTATTTTTGTCTCATTGTCTTGTAAAAACTGCTGCTCAGTGTATTAAAGGATTTTTGCCAGAATAGTGTAAATACAGGAGGGGGAAGCCTTTTTTTGACTACAATACGTGCAAATGAAGGGATGGTGTTTCTGCGCTTCCTCATCCGGCAGAAGTTATCAAACAGATCTCCATATCACTCTATCTGCTCCGTGTCATCTGCTCAGTCCTGCTACAGCACCCGTGTTCCTCTGCTGCCAAAATCCAAGCATTACTGAAAATCCTCTGAATCTTGCTGATGGCAAACAATAAAACACAAAAGATCCTTTTGTCAACATTAGAATCCAATTTTAGACTGCAGACACACTTTGGAGAAACACTGCGAGCCTTTACTTATCAGATTTTTTATTTGTATCTATCTCTCAGTTTTCCCTGGGAGAAGCACAGATGTTTCACCTGCACAAATTATGTGATTAATAGCGCTGCCACTTTGTACCTATAGGAAGTAGCATTACGAGACACACTGCACCATGGCAAGCATGTGAAGAAACACACACACACACACACATCTATTTTTGGGGTAATGGACTGCTGTACAGGGAGTGAATGATAAAGCCATTGATCGCAGTCCTATGGCCAGAGGAGGTTCTGGGGATAGATGGCACGTTCCAATCCTCAGAGACACCGACTGCCATTTTACATTACTATTGATCTTAACGCTCAGGCACACGGCACGGCATCGATCCCCACACAAACAAGAACAGCAAAAACACCTCTGTACCACTTAACACCTACGCTGCTGCACGAACACAGACTGACCAACAGATCTCAAGTCCACATGTGCAAATCCACACGAGACAAAAAAAAAATTAACACGTCACCAGAAGCTAAAAGGCAACTGCAGACCAAGGCTCACAAATCAGTGAAGGGTGACACTTTAATCCACTGCTTTGCCTGACTGACTTCCTGCCAATCTGTCTGTCTCTCTCGTTCCCTTTATCTGTATATCACTGTTTCAAGTGCTCCAGGGTATCACTGTCAGCCAAGTGAAATGACATAAGTGAGGAAAACTAGTGCATGAGGAAATTAATATTCAGAAACACTCCACTTTTAGTTCATATATGCAAGGGGCCACTCTCACAGACAGGAGGGCTGAGAGGAAGATAAAAGAGGGGAGGGTGGGGGCATTACTAGGGACACCAAGATGTGCAGGAGAAATGGAGAAGATAAGAAAATACAGGACGTGATTGGAATACAAAAGCACCCAGCAGGCTCGGATATGTATTTCAAGGGTATTAACATCTAAATAATAAGCAATTAGGATACATATGAGGTTAATGGAGATAGGCAAACATGAGATTCTGCAAGCCGAACAAATTAATCGTACGTGGTTTGGTGACATCGGAATTGATAGGGATTAATTAGGAGGGTGGGTGCAGGCAGAGGCTGAGAGTGATGCAACACCTGTGGATCAAGGTGAATGACTGGAGAGCAGCGAGTGACGCTACATATCACAGGAGGGAGAGCACATCGAAACCCTTTCTTCACATTTTAAAAGTGAAAAAGAAAAAAAATATATCTTATTTGGTTTTGTATAGAAATGTTGGACACGGGAGCTGCACACTCTCCTGCTATTCTCGTCCAGGACACGGCTGAGCAGGCACCAGCTGCGCCCGTCCTCCGGTCAAACAAGCATCCACGAAAGCCCTCTACACCACTCAAACCGA
>VUQG01006089.1:43949-55168 GCA_015106755.1 Etia nguti | reverse complement strand
TCCTTGAATATTTTTTATATTTTGGGTTAATAGGCTGTTAATAGGGTTAATAGAAATTTTGATGGTGTTATACACATTTGAGTCAAATAAGTGATCCCCAACACAGCAGGAATTCTGGCTCCAGCAGATTGGAAGGTTGGTGAGAAGGTAACAGCTGTTTGTGTGATTATTTGGAAATGGAAAAAAACATATAAATGATCCAGAGAAGGCTTAGGAGAAAGTGCTTGGTCAGATGAAACCAAAATCAAGCTGTTTGGCATCAGCTCGATCCTCCATGTAAGACCCAAAGAGCAGCATCCCCACATCAAGCATGGAGGTGGAAACATTATTCTTTACGGCTGGTTTTCTGCTAAGGTTACAGAGAGACTTCGCTACATTGAGGGGACAAAGGATGGGACCATTTACAACAGTGTTAATTTTACTGACCAATAATTTTAATCAGTTTTATCAATGACCTTTTTTCTGATAAAAAAAGACGATCACTAAATAAAAACGAATGCACGAGCACAAAAACTGCGATGGAAATGTACTGACATTTGTGTCAATGAATAAAACGAGATGAAAATTTTATTGTGAGATGAGATCCAATCAGAACTAATTAGGTAGTGTACAAAGGCGGGACGAGTGTGAAAGTGATCCGGTCAGAGGTGCAGTAAGGTTAGGTGCGCACTTTTTATCTGCCCCTGAGAAACAGGATGGGGGGGGGCCTTAGCTTACTGCCTGATCTTATCGTAAAAATATATCAAGGCTCTGGAGAAAGAGAAGAGCAGACATATGGACACATGCTGTTGTTGATGTCAAGGAGAATAAGACGCTTTGTAAACCGTGTGGAGCACTTCTCCCTGATAAAAACTCAACAAACCTTTAAACTTTATATTTCAGTCAACAAAATCAACTTCAGATTTAGTCTACTATGACCTAATGATATTTAGTTGACTAAAATTAGACTAAAAGTAAAAGATTTAGATGAACTACATCAAATTTAGCACCGATGTACCATAAACTCTTGGTCTAGAGCCTGCTTCCCTCAGCCACAACACTGACGATGGGTCGTAGATGGGCTTTCCAGCCCAAACCATTCCATTGAGGAAACAAAGGAGAACAATAAGAAGAAGCACATTAAGGTCATGGAGTGGCCTAGCAAGTCTCCAGACCAGCCAAGAAACCTAAAAGACTTCAGGGGGCTACAATCCCTCCTGAGCAGTGCGCAAACCTGGTGACCAACTACAAGAAACATCTTACTGCTGTGCTCACCATCAAGGGTTTCTCCATCTAGTGCTAAATCATGTTTTGCTTGGGGATCAAACACTTATTTCACTCACTGACACACAAATCAATTTATAATGTTTATGTAATTTTTTTTTTAATGTAATTTGGTCAGGTGTCTCTTTAGAAGCAGATTTTTAATCTCAATGAGACTTTTGTAAGGATATATAAAAAAACACTTTGCCAAAAACTGACTGCAGCTTTTACCTTGTGTCTCAAAATGGCTTAATATCATTCAAGAGAGATATATTTGAGAGATTACAGGTCAGCAAGTCATTTACAACAGTTTAAATACCAGCATTCACTCTTTTAAGATCAAAGTGAATTCCCATAAAGCAACTCATTAGTGTATGTAATTGAGCCCTCGATCTTTTGCGGGGTTACTAAGTTGGTGTTGCACTCTTTTGTGCTAAAACCGAACATAACCCTGATGACATGATCAAAGTTGTTTTCACTGACTTTAGAAATCTCCTCTGGGAGCCACAGACAAGATGCAACTGTTTTCTCAGGCCGTTTAGCGCCTCCCATAACAATTAAGCTGAGTTTCACATGAGAAATCTGTATTGTGTGGTCTTAAATTTTTAAACATTCTTGCGTTGATGCAATCTGAGCTAAAATGACAGTAACTCTCTGACTCTTTGCAGCATGAAGGCAGCACACTCTCAGGATGAAATGAGGAAAATATATATATTTTTATGTGGAAAATGTGCGAGCTGGAAATGCCTCATATTGTGCTGGAAACTAAAATGCATTTCTCTCTGCAAGACTTTTTCATTCTTCAGTCAGTGAACGCAACAAAAGTATTTTCTGACAGTTTGTCCAAAAGTAAAGAAATAAATAAAAAATAAGTAAAAGCACACGTTAGCACATGGAAACCGGTTCAAAACTGAAGCGGATGCGATGTAATGACATGAATAATGATGTGAAATTGAAAGATTTGAACTCAAAGAACCAATTTTTTTGCATAAATGTGCTGAATAGGGCTGTCAGCACCAACTTTAAAAAAAATAAAAATAAAATATAGAATAAATTATGATCATACCTTTGCAGTTCACTTGAAATCTCATACTGCCCTCTTTAACACACTTTATTATACACCTATAGATTTAGGCAGCAGACTAGTAGACCCGAGCAGGGTGTACTACACCTCTCGTCTAATCACAGCCTGAATAGGCTCCAGTGCCACTGTGACCCTGAATCAGGCAAGCGGTTAAGAAAACAGACAAAGGGATGGATTGAGGAAGAATATGCATTGCCTGCAAGGGCATTTTGCATGAAAACTTGCTGCCAAACATTTCCACAAGAAGTATTTTATAGTTCTGCTCTGTGCTCATAAACACTAAAGCAGATCCCCTTTGAGTATTTGTAACCGCTCCTCTTATGAGTCATAAAACTGTGTTGTGTATAAACAGATGGGTGCAAATAAAAAGAAAGAATAAAACAAAAAACAAGACTTAGTAAGGTGTCGGGCCACCGCGTGCTGCCAGAACAGATTCGAAGTGTCTCTGAACTGATATTAAAAATCTCTGGAGCTCAGTTGGAGGGATGGGTCATTGTCCTACCAAACACACTGATCCAAAGGCCACAGCTCATGATTCATGCTTTTCTCATACTAATGAATATGGACATTGTCATTCAGTAAGAGAGCCTTCCTACAAGGATAGAAATGTTTCTTGATGTGATGTTTTAACATGCTTTGGAGTGACCTTTTCCTCTAAAGGCACAAGTGGACTTTGAAAAAAAGATAACTACTAGGAATGTACTGAGCATATTTTAAGTAGTGTTTAATTTATTCAAGTATAAAATACAGAAAAATGCACAGATTTCTGTTAGGTAATGTAACACAGGCTCATTGCCATTCCTCTGTGCAGATTAATCAATGCTCATACACAAAGGCCTATTTGGAGACCCTGCACAAGTGTTCATGTTTTTCCTATAATTTGTCACCCATCTGTGCATGTGTGTGTGTGTGGTTGCAGTAGCATTTTCTCAGGAGAGCTAGTATCCACCTCTAAACGCTCGCACAAGAAGACTTGCTACACATTCAGATCATTTCCTTTTCCCACATGTGCGGTGTAATTATACTGCAAGCATTCATCTCTCTGGGCTTTCACTGGAAGGCTTTTCAGAGGTGCCCTGACAGATGTGCTGCCAAGTGGGCCTCACACCTAAACGATAACCACTGTTCCAGGGATACACTGCTTCAAAAAAAAACTTCATGTCTGCCAATATTTTTTCTGTTTGGTTTCAGGAAGTTTCAAACTTCTTTTTTTTTAAGGCCAAACCAAAGAGTCTTTTATAAACTGCTCATTGCATTGTTAGAAAGTTTTACCACCAAAACAGCAGGTTGCTAATACATTCTTGAAATTGTGGCTCTCGCATTAAAACTTTAACCAGTCGCAGGTCATCCTGAATAAAAAACGTCATAATATTTTACAGGTTTAAGACATAACTTCCTGTGGGGACTAGTCTGACTGGCTGACGGTCCTGCAGAAGGCTGCAGCTGATTGACTGTTGGCAAGGCAACCGGTTCAAAGAGCTGGGCCACAGGCACCAAAATGAACCAGGCCCTCAGAGACCACTGAGGCATTTTACCTAAAAACGCATGCACAGAAACACACACGTTTACTCACAAAAAACAATTGTTCATGCTCTTCGTGTTCATATGCACCGTAGGCTTCCAACTCGGCCTCGCATTATAACCTTTTATAAGAGCAGTATGTGTCACTGGCATCATTATATCAAGGACCTCTCATTCATAAACGGGCAGAGGTATTGTGGTCCTGAGAGCAGAGAAACTGGGTGCTCTGCAGCCCCAAGCACCAGCACACTGACCTACATCTCTCCATCTCTACAGGAGTTTTTAGAAATGTATCACCTGTGCATGGAGGCCAGTGTGGCACCAGCATACAGAAGGAAAAAAAACCCACAGACAGATCCGTGTGTTTCTTACCCAGTGAACCCCAGTGTCTACATGAGGTAAGAAGCTCTTCCTTATTATATAAAAGGCCTGTCATTAGAATTAAGTAAATGTTTAGGTGGCGTATACATACGGATCACTGGGAAAGTTGCTTTGTTTTTGAACATTAGGCATAGATAAGTGTGATACAGCCACACCTTGAGTCATTCCTCTTCAACATGAAGATGTGCAACCACCTGTGCCCCTTACTGTTTTGTGTGCCAAGTTTCTCAGTTGTCTTTCATTTCTGTTGGCTGATACAGCTGATAGAGAATAAGAAAACTGAGAAGAAATAAAGACAAAACAAAACCTGAATACCAGCATATTCAGCAAAGCCCAATTAGACCTTCAGTTAGAATTTGCCCTTGACCCGGGTATGGGCAAACTTTGGAACATTTTGTGACATTTGATACTTAAAAAATGACAGAAAAGAGACACTGATCCAGCTGTGCACTCACGGTTTTTCCTTGGGCTGCTGTCTTCCTCTCTCCCTTTTTTTTCCTGCTCTCCGGGCTACGTATTCAAAACCGTCAGCTCTGTCCTTCCATTGCGCCTTAGCCGGATTTTGACAGAAATAAAGTGGCGCACAGCCACAGGTTGTAGCGCTCACTCAGTCGATGAGGCGATCTGATTGTAGATGACTCCCGAAGATCACACTTTACTCCCAGGAAGGGAAATCTCAGTAGATCCCAGAGACTGGCCTGTTGCTGATGCGCATTCCATACAGCGCCGCGCCAAAGTTGTCAGCACCGCGCGTAATTACCGGCTTTGCGCCTCAAGAACGGCGCACAGAGGAGCAGCCAGCTGTTGGCTGAATCTGGAGACCATGAGCAACAGCAGCCGGCCGCCTGAGAGCGCGGCTGCACAAATCAAAGAAACTCTATGATAAGATGCTACAGCCTCCTCATCTGCGCCTGCTGAGGTGGGAGGGAGACAGCGGGGTACCGGGTGTCGTGTCCGTGATGCAATGCGGGTACCGTCAGTGTTACAGACCGCAGTTTTCTCCTCGTGTGCAGAAATCCAGGCGCTCCGCTCATCATATGCGGATCCGCGTCGCACATTCGTCTTAATTAACAGCGGCCGAGATCGACTGCAGAAACAGAAGGAGGCTTGGAGGAGGGAAACAGAACATAGACTGAGTGTTGATGCTCGGTCATGCTCTGCATACCTCTCTCTCTCTCTCTGCTCGCCGGTGGCACCACCACCACCACCACACGCGCGCGCAAACACTTTAAGGTCCCATATTAAGCGTCATGCGTCTTAACCATGACACGCAAAAATAGCCCGGGTGCA
Organism: Etia nguti; assembly: GCA_015106755.1. NCBI lineage: Eukaryota > Metazoa > Chordata > Actinopteri > Cichliformes > Cichlidae > Etia > Etia nguti. The sequence goes on along the minus strand of VUQG01006089.1, from coordinate 49,650 downwards.
GGAAGGTGAAGACAGGGGGGCTCAGTCAATGTCCAGACTGAGGTGGTAGGAGGATGAGCGCGTGTGACTGAAAATGAGGATGAATGGTGCACTCCCCACGTTGTCTCCTGTCCATGTGTGTTGACAGCTAATTCGCCTCCTTTAACCTTAACCCTCACATGGCAGCTGAACTGGTGGAGCCTCACCGCTTCATCCTCCAGCTGCGACCCTAAAGGTAGCGCAACCCGGTGGGTGATTGCATGCATCCGGGTGCAGACTGTTCACTTCTCCTTCTCTGTCATGTTTACAGGCTATTAAGCGATCCTCGAGTGGGTAATCACGTTGCCAGTGATGTCACCTTGTCCTGCCTGCAAAGACCGCATGCCTGTTTAGAAGTTACAAACTGTGTCTTTCTATAAGCTTTTGTTAAAAAATGAAACATTTGCAATCTTGTGCTGAGCATTTAGGGCGCCTCAAATTCCCTAAACACATTAAGTCACGCATGCATTATGTCATCACACACAGGTTATACACCCACGGTGCTTACACACACCCACCTGCTGGTGCCTTTAGCTCCCTATGACAGTTTGGTGACGTTTATGTACCCTGGCTGTGGCTTCTGTTGGCCAGAGCTAACCTGGACGAAAAGTAAATATCCTTCAGGACAGCTGTGTCAATGGATTCTTTCACAATAATAGATCATTAACCTGTTTTCCAGCAATGATGCTGTTCCCCGAGTACTACGGTAGCCAACTCAGAAGCAAAATAGTCTCGCTGATATCAATAAAATGCCACTTTCAGTTTATAACATTCTGTTATGCTGCGCAGCAGAGAAGTTGGAGCACATCCTGCTCTCAGGCTAGATAACACTCGCACTTCCCACTACTGAATGAGAAGGTGGGAAATCAAGTGGTGAGAAGACAAATAGGACACCACAGCAGACTCTGGGCATTTTCCACATTTTCCATTTCTGGGCACATCTCTTAATGGAACAAATGTGGACTCATAAGGAGAAGCCAAGCAGGGCATGGCTTTAAGCAGTGAGTACAAAAGGTTAACTTATGAGTCTTTTATTACAAGCTTTCTTGGGATGGCTCAGTTTAAGCATGTATTTCTGGCCTTATCTAGGACTTCTGCTGCTCTGCATGATAGCCTCTGAAGTGTGGGACAGTGAGACCAAGTCTACAGAGTTTGTGTGCAGTAGAGCAGCCAGAAAGGCTTTGAATATTGTGCCTGAGATGTCCAGTGCACTGGTAAGAATTTGACTGCCTCTCTCTCTGGCTTCAAGATCAATTTATTTTAAAGAAATGGGTTGTCTCTCAACCTCCATCTGGATGCTGTATCTAATCCGTCTGTTGTCTGTTGTTACCTGTAGTCAGCCTGTCCACCTGTCTGTCTTGTCTCTGTCACTTGTCTCTCCCATGTCTCCTCCGTTACAGAGTAACTGTAATGGCTCGGCAACCCTCTCCACACAGGTTCAGCTACCCTGCACCGAGCTTCACGCAGCATCTTGGGAACACAAATCGGTAATGTTGGCACACATATGAATCCATCCTCCACCGCAGCAGATTTGAGTAAAACATTTGGTAGCACTTCGTACCACAGCCCACAGCTTATGGTGTAATTTCCCAGTATTTACAGTGTGTTTTGTCTGAATTAAGGGTGTAATGTTCAGCACAATAGGCACAACAGAACAACTTGGTATCAAATTGGAGGATTTAAACAAATTAAGGAACAAATTATACTGTGAGCATTTAGCAGTGAACACATTTTGGGTTATTATAAAGCAGGCCCAGATTACACTGTCAATATAATATGTAGTATACTACCTTTGGGCTTTTTTTTTTGAGGAAAAGACATGCACTGCTTCCTCATTAAGGCTGTCGGCTGTATTATGTTATATCTTAACCTCCCCTTTTTATATTACTAATAGATATTTAGGCTTCATCATCAACTTTGGGTAATTTAGGAAACATTAGGATGCTAATATACACCAAAGGTACACATTAAGCAAAATACTTAAAGTATAATTTGTTTCTCCTTTCTTTTAAAACATCTTTGTTCTGTTTTTTTAGATACTGAAAATGACACCCTAAATCAAGAAAAATTACACGTAAAATGATAGAAAATTGCACCATAAGTCACGGGTTTTATTATGAAGTGCTGCCAAACATTTTATTACCTCCTCCTCCCTTTTCTGAATGCGCATGTAACTGCAGGAGCGGGAGAAGAGAGGAGAGATAGTTGCATCCTTGAGGCTTCTTGTCAAGGGTGTGAAGTCTGAAAGGAGCCTCAGACCGGCAGGATGTGGTGCTTTGCTGCTGCAGAGACTGGAGAACAACATCAACAACTACCTGCTCATCCTCACCCGCCTTCAGCTGAGCGTAAGACCCACTCACAGTGACAAATTGCATGCAAACAAGCTCACAAGCACTCCCAGTAAGCACCGATTTGCTGTTCAGTGTAAGTGCAAATGGTAAACTAGCTGTAAATTTGGCCACAAAATTTCAGAATGTCTTGGATTCAGATATTTTCTTTAGGCAATGTAGCATTTCAGCTCCTTAGAAGCTTTCACTGTCAAACTAAAGTCTGTATGTCTTCTCACCTGCAAATCCAAAAGCTGACTGAGTGTCTCTGTTACTCAAGCACATCAGACACATAACGACACGTGTTGTGTTGATACAAGTTCGCACATCGTGAGGGAACACATGTAACGGTCTTCTCTACCACTGGTGTCCATGTGATTCAGAGGCATTATCAGTTTCCTCTGGTGGGGAAATATCCTGGTTTCTCGTAAGTCTGTAAGTCTTTCTGGAATCTCAGTGCACTGGGAGCGATGATGTTATGCTGTGTGACCCGAGCTTTCCTTCCTCAGGACATGAAGAAGATAGCGGTGCATATTTTGTTAGTGAGAAAGTTGTTCTCAGAAGTCATAAGGGCGAGACCACAAACTTAAGCTCAATGTGTGTGAGCACAGCTTTGTTGTTCACCCCAAAAAGAAATTATATTTGACATGAAAACTCATATTTTTAATCATCCAATCAGCTGTAATGTGAATAGAAAATTTAGTACAGCACTAACAAATATAGAAATAATTATTTTTAGTTGAAATAATAATTTTTTGCTTTGTTTATGTCAAAGAAATGACAAAGCATGTCAAATCTTTGGCAGTCTTCTTGCTACCCCTCAGACGTAAAAGGCTAATGGTGTATTGTCGTCACCCTGCTAGGCTGGCAGTGTGGTAACCCAAGATTGTGAATGCGATAACTCAGGAATGAGGCAACGTAGGATTTTGAGATTCAGACCACTGGTGTATCTACTAGAAATCTCCAAGCAGTCTGAATCCCAGTGACCTTGACCTCAAGGTCAAAGTCAGACGTTCAACTTTCCTGAAAATCATCTGCGATTTTTCAAATTTATATCATAGGTGCATCTACTAGCAGGTTGAAGAGTAGCGCTGCTGGCCGCCAGTATTTTTAATTTTCAGCGTGTTCAAGCCTCATAAAATGCTTCTCACAAGTGTGCTGCCCGCTCCATCAGTATACCTGCTACCTGCTTCTTCTCTAAATAGTTTGGATCTACTGCTCGGTCCTGCTGTAGGAGCAACCTGGCTCCAACTAAGCAGCATCCAGAGGACTGATAGCCTTTATTATTACAGATTCCTTTGATCTTGTACAAATCTCCCATTTTATCATCCTATTTGTGAGCCCGTCTTTACCTTTTAGTGGACAGTCTTAGTTGGGTGTTTTTTTTTATTTACAGCTCTGCCTCAAAGACCATTATCTGGATGCTAATCTAATCTAATTTTCATTTTATGCTGGTTAGAGTCAGTTTGTGCTTTTCTATAAAGAGAGTAGTACACACTTTTTGTCCATTTTACAATTATAATCATCCATAAAAAAAGACTGATGCTCCAGATACTCAACTAACTAAATTAAAGTTTCATTAAACAGCAGAAAAAAATCAGAAGTGCTACTACAATTAAAAAATTGTTATCAAATAAGAAATAAACGATCCTTTTAACTTTAATATTAGGTAACAGAATGTGGTATTAAAACACACCGAGGCTCATTAATGACAGTCATTAAATCACTTACTGTCGATAATATCCCAGTTCAACAACAAGCTCATTTCCAGGTGACTCCGAACATTTTCACAGGCTTCACGCTCTTCCCCATTTCCATTTTAAAAACTACACATCATTGCTGTGTTTCCTATTTCAACCACCAGGGGCCAGTGGTGACTCCATCACTGTCTTGTGTTCCTCGAAGCAGTCAGAGTCTGAGAACAGTCCTGATGAGTTACAACCTGCTGATCTCAGGCAAACTGGAGTGGTTCATGGTTGGCCTGGAGCACAGGTGCACCAATTCCCAGTGACACGGGAGCAGCTTTTCACTACTGCAGCTGGGAGTCGCTAACGAAGGAGGTCCATCAAAGCAAAAACGGGATTGATCTGCATTTTTTTCCCCCCTCACCTTTTCTCAGAAGTCACTGTTATGGATGTTCTGTTTTCCATAGCCAGGAGAGAGTGAATGCTCCACTATCTGTTGGTCATTAAGAGAAAGCAAAGCCAGGGTAATATGAATATAAGAAAAATGAATGTATAATATTGAGGCGTTTTTTGTTTGTTTGTTTTAGTTTTATCTTTGTATCATTCTGCAGGGCAGTGGAGATGCTTTAAATATGACTGTAAGCCTGTAGATCCTACAACAGGCTAAGATCTGCCATGTAGCGTTATTATGTTGCCTTCAGACAACATCTGTATTATCTAAATCCTGTTTCCAGATGTTTTCCAGCTTGATGGTGTGACCAGAATGAGACTTATTCCAACATTTTTTTGTGGCTCTTCAGTCCTAATACTACGATATCTTTTTAGTAGAAGGCAAATTTGTTTTTCTCTTTGCACTTTTAAATCTTATCTTGTTTACACTTTAAATAAGAGCATTGCTAAAGAAGTATGCTATTATTATTATTATTATTATTATTATTATTATTATTTGCTTTTCCAGTACAGGAAATATCTGTATCCTTGGAAATTTCTCGATAGAATTCATATATTTTGGATTAAAAGATACATTATTCAAAATAATTGTGATACAGGACTTTTATAATACAGACTAAAGACAATGAACTGTTTTTTTTATTCATCATTTAATTTTTTTTAAATTTATTTTTGTCAAATAAGAACAAATAAGAAGCTAATTATAAGGAGACGAGATTGGACATTATTGGACTAAACCCTTGCAGGAAGCAACGTCATTTTTTTTCTCCAATTAGCAGATTACCTACCCAAGGTGAAGGGTTTGTGCAGGTGAGGCGTGGAGGTAAATGGCGGCTTTCGACGTGGATGGCACGTTTCGCCATAGCAGCAATATAGACGCGGTCTTTTTTCTTTAAATAAAGTTGCACTTACCAGTTATTATTAATAATTTACGATGTCAGAAAAAACGCCTTTATTACATTACCGACTGACCACCAGCGGCGAGCCGCCTGATGGATCTAAACGCACCGGGGTCAGAGGAGGGGTGCACCCCGGACGACCCAAGGATAGGGCGGCTCAGAAGCTCGGGGTGCTGTTTGGAGTCGTCATTCCAACTTTACTGTCCATGTTCAGCGTTGTTGTGTTCTTGCGGATTGGTGAGTATGAGGAGGAGATTTTAAAAAGACTGAAAAATAAAGTCTCCACCTCAAAAAAAAAAAAAAAAAAAAAAACATAAAACAT
>VUQG01006089.1:10274-39235 GCA_015106755.1 Etia nguti | reverse complement strand
AATAGCTCCCCCCCCCCCACCCCCCCCTTAATAAAGGAAATAATGTAAACATTTAAACTGAATTTTGTATTTACTCTGGTTATTTTTGTCTATTGGTAAATTCTGTTAAACATCCAAGCGTGACTCACATGCAAAGAAATCAGGGACGGGAAAAATACTTTTTCAAGCACTGTATTTACCAGCAACTGTTGACAGCCTGAAAGGAAAAATTGAAAAATATGCTGTGAGATTTCCAGAGTTTACGTAACAAGCTGTAGGTAATCACCTGATTGCAGAGCAAAATAATGGCTCGACTGACTACCGCATGTCTAGAACTGCAGGTTTTTTTGGATCCAAGCACAGATTCGGCACGCGGTGTATAATGTGGGAAAGGTCTGAGTTTGGCCAAACTTTAATGTTACTGTGTTTAGATTTGTTTAACATGGATGGTGATTTATTTTTCCTCCTTCAGGTGATCTGAAAAACCCTGGCTATTCCATCCCGAGAGGAACTCTTGTCGCTGTTCTTACAACTTTCATCACATACAGTGTGCTGAGTCTGCTGGCGGCGTGGTCCTGTGACCGGTTAGACACACACAGACACTCTGAAACAAGTGTAAACAACTACTCTAGTTTAAGATGTTGACAGTCACTGCTGATCTGTGCAAACAAAACAGTGTCTGTTAAAAAGGAGTTTTTCCTTCCCACTGTCACCAAATGCTTGCTCATAGGTCGTCTGATTATTGGGTTTCTTTCTAATATTGGGGTGACTGTTGTTGTGAATTAGAACTATGTAATTAAAATTTATTAAACTTTTTTACACTTTACAACTAGTTTCACGTGTCAAATTTTCCCACTTCCTCTTAGTTATCTTCTCCAAAGAGACTACAGCTTCCTGGGGGACATTAATATATTGCCACCCATGGTCACGGTTGGCATTTACTCCTCGGCCCTGTCTGCAGCAATGAGTAACCTTATTGGAGCCTCCAGGGTCCTGTACGCCCTGTCCAAAGACGACCTGTTTGGTGAGATTCTTTAGCATGTGTTTTGCTGTCTGATGATTGTAATTTGTATTGCTTGTTGTCTCTAACATTAACAATTTCCTATCAGAAACCATCAGATGTGGATGCTGACCTTTTCTGTAATGAAAAGGAGTTCATTACTAATGATCAGGGCTGAAGTGTTGATCTGGATTATATAAAAGCATATCCAACTCATCTGGTCTTCTATAGCTGAGTCGACATTTTAATATTCAGCCATCTGCTGAGCTGGGTCTCCATCTCAAATGTGAGAAATTGTCACTTGGTATTAATTTCATGTTTCATTTTCCAAGTGGAGACATGTTAATCTGGAAAGCTTCGTTTGACAACAGATGGCACGCGGTGTTGACTTTCTCAGAAGGAAAAAAAAAAATCCTCGTGTGGTGACTCAGTTATTTATCGGATTTGGGACGATGAGCGAAACAGACAGAGAGACTTTGCTTTTGTTAGTTTTCTAAATCTCTGCAGGTGGTGTTCTGGCTCTGGCAAGGAAAACCTCTCAAAGTGGAAACCCCTGGGTCTCAGTGCTTGTCTCTTGGTTGCTTGTGCAGGTAGGATATCGGTATCACATCACACGTACATCAAATTGCATTTTCCTCTGAAGTTTAGACAGTCTCACCTTGAAATCGGATATCTCATTACCTCATAGCCTGAGCCTGCTTACACTGATTGTTTACACATAACCAGTAATCCAGGATACAGCAACCAATTCTAAATACCTGATGAAGATAGATGAATAGTAAAGGGCAGACACATCATAATCCAATTCTTCTTGTTTATACTATGAAGTTCTTCCCAACACCTCAGGTAAGCATGACACAGGTCTTCTTCCTGCAGTCCAAAGTCCTCTTCAATCAGTTTCTTGAGAGTCGGAGATGGACCACCACACCACCTCTTAACATCTGTCTCCCACAGCGAGACATTCCAGCCATCTTATGTTGAAGCATCACATGGCCATCAAGAGGGAGCCAGTGATTGTGGGTGACAATCAAGATCTTCAGTAGGCTGCTGTAGGTGATGGGGCTCCTCCAGGAAACACTTAGGATGGCACAAAAAGACTGCTTGGGTGGCAGATGTGGCTAATCGCCTCTTCGTAGGACATACTCGTACAGGCATTTGAAAACACTGCAGAGTTCATTCACATCACTACAGATGGCAGCCTGTCTTTGACTAGGTCAGATTTTAACTGATCATCACTTTGAAAACTAGTTTTTGAGCTCTCTGGCAAGAAAACTGAAGTAAATTTCATATAAAGTTGCAGGTAGATCTAACACTTGGAAAAAACCCCCCACTTTTTTAAAAACTTCTCTCCACTAATGTCCAAAAACCTAGTACAACCAGTGCCCCAACTGAGCAAGTGTTTGACGCTAACTTTGATATTAGTTTCTGTCAAGTGGGGGAACTAATCCTAGAGTGAGAAATGGACATGTTGACCATCTGGTGTCCTTCAGGGAAATCCACTTGCACCTTTAATGTTGTATTGTCACACTCTACATGCTTTGCAGTACTGATAACCCCACTTGGAGAAGTCTCCCAGCATACAGCTGTTATCCTTCCGAACTTCGATTTTGCAGATAACATCTGCCTTCTTGAAGACACGATTGAAGTTGCACAATGCAAAAAGTTTCACAGACCCAAAATACCTTAACACTTCTAAGACCAAGGTCATGCACATCAGTGGACCAGCTGATTACCCATTCGCCAAGTATGGCTCTGCCATCAAACGTGTAGACAACTTCAAATGCATGAACACGTTTACAGTGTCAACTGTGAATAGGCGAGGCTTGGGGAGCTTCTTGTAGCTTTGCCAAGATGCAGAAGGCTCAGTTAAGAAGTTAACCAGACTTGGTGTCCAACTCATGTTTTGAAGTGATCTTGTTCTATGGGTCTGAATTATGGTCCCTGAATAAAATTTGAGGAAACTGGAGAAAAAGCCAGTAACAGCATATTACAAAAATTGGGGGGAAAAAAAAAAAGCTTTCTACATCCACCCTGTCTTCTGTTCCTAATGCAGGTGAAAAAATAATAGGATGTGTGTGGTGATGCTGCATCAGCACTGACGTCATACACTGTTTGCTAAAGGTGCAGTGTTGTCTGGAGATGATTGTAAATGAAAGCTTAAAGCTGGAACGGAGGAAGAAAAAAAAATCAAGAACACACAACAAACTGATAGCTCATTTAACTTTGCTCATTCTTCAGCCATTGCTCAGCGATGAAAAAAGACTTTGAGCATCATTGTGCTCAGCTTCAGATTTTCGCTCATTTGTCGAGTGAAGAGGACTCACAGCTTGAAAGGTTTTGGCAGTGAGACGGAGCTGAATGTTGTCAAACTAATAAGTGAATTCTTTCAGTACCATGCTGCTTGGCTTCAGCTCATTAGCTAGAGTGAAAGGATTTTTGTATTTTAAATTTCATCCTGTACATTAAGATACAGTGTAGCTGTTTCCATTTGTTTTGATATCGAGGCAGCCGGGAGTTCAAAGTTATCATAGTCTAGGTATGGTGAGTTTTATTGTTGCAGACATTGTTCTGTCAAAGCCTGATCACTTGATATCATGTGACTGGATATTTTTCTGGACTAAAACAGATGAACTTTTGGTCTCATTTGCATATCAGTTTGAGATTTTCTACTTTATTGTAAAGCCACTCTTAATTTATTTTCACTAAAATCTGTTTCCAATCGCCCCCACTAGATGGTGCTATTTGCTGGTAAATTGAACACCATTGCTGGTATTGTAACCATCTTCTTCTTGTTGGTGTATGCTGCTGTGAACCTGGCCTGTTTGGCTCTCGAATGGGCTTCTGCACCAAACTTCAGGTACAGTGCAGCGTAAGTCAGTGACTTACCTTTCTGCTTTAGATTTTATTTGCACAGGTAATACCAAAATGGAACATTTTCCTGCCACGTTCTTTCATTTTTCTTTCTTTTTTTATTTAGACCCTCGTTCCGTTTCTTTACATGGCACACCTGCACTCTGGGCATCCTCGGCTGCCTGGTCATGATATTTTTGATCAATGCAATTTATGCATTTGTCAGCATAGCCTTAATGCTGCTACTTTTGATGCTTATCCACTACCTGGGGCCCATCAGCAACTGGGGCTACATTAGCCAGGCCCTCATCTTCCACCAGGTGCATAAACAGTGTTTTTCACTCACATGAATCACAAATGTGACATAAATATGCATGAATCACTTATTTTTTTAATCATTATTTACTACTTTTTTTTCCATAATTACTAAGGTGCGTAAGTACTTGTTGATGTTGGATGTGCGAAAGGACCATGTTAAGTTCTGGAGGCCCCAGGTGCTTCTGATGGTTGCAAACCCTCGCAGCTGTACAGGCCTCATGACTTTCATTAACGATCTGAAGAAGAGTGGCCTCTATGTGCTTGGACACGTAAAGCTGGGTTTGCTGGGTAAGAAATGTGTACGCTGGAGCCAGATCTAATAGATTGAGTACTTTAGGTCTTACAGGGGGATATTTGTACCTCAGTTGTAAAGTCTGTGATGAAAAGAGCTGTTGTTTCTGAGTGTAAATCAGTTTTAATGAATCCTAACGTTAACGAGATTTCACAGTGAGAGGGAAAGTCTTAAAACAGAAGTTTGCTTGTTTTCCTTATGAAAGTCTGATGCTTGCTATATTGTGTATCCCTCTGTGTGCGTGTGATTCTGCAGATGAGCTGCCCTCTGATCCTTTGCAGAGTCGATATGACTCCTGGCTCTGTTTAGTGGATCATCTGAAAATCAAAGCATTTGTCAACCTAACCCTGGCCGACTCCGTCCGACACGGCGTTCAGAATTTGCTTTTCATCTCAGGCTTTGGTAGGTGGCTTTACCTTTATTGTTGTAGGATTAGGTCTTTTCTATCATTAAGCAGTAGTTATGGCAGCATTTGAAATATAATAATTTTATCGTTCAGATTTTTGTTATTCAAAGCACAGTTGATACAAGTGTTTGATTCTAGGTGGAATGAGACCCAACACCCTTGTCTTGGGTTTCTATGATGACTGCACTCCTCAAGACCACCTCCAAGGTCATATTCTCCTGTCTACAGGCCATAGCTTTGATACTGTCTGTTCAACCAAAGACCCTGGAGAGCAACGCTCTCCCTTCTTTCCCAGTCTGCGGGGTGCTGAGGACCCCAAAGACCTCCAAGAAGAGGAATACGTGTCTGTGATTGCTGATGCTGTAAAAATGGGAAAGAATGTGACTCTGGCTCGGTGTTTCGACCAGTTCAACCGGGAAAGAGTCTTAGGGTCAGGAAGAAAGATCAGAGGTGTGGCCGGGCCATTCATCGATGTGTGGCCTATGAATCTTCTTCAGCCGGACAGCCATGGTTATGTTGGCATCTGCTCATTGTTTCTTCTCCAGCTGGCTTGCGTGCTTCACGATTCCCGTGCCTGGAACCAGGCGAGACTCCGACTTTTCCTGTGCATGGAGGCTGGCTACAGTCTGCAAGAAAAGGAGGAAGCAAAGCTCCAGGGTATGCTTAGGGATCTAAGGATCTCAGCTCAGGTGCAGATGGTGGCTTGGGATGAGGTGGTGGCGCTGCACTGGCAGAGACAAAGAGAAAGGGCCGAACAGAATGAGGAAGATGAGAGAGAAGACTGTAACCAGACATATCCCAATAATGCCTCTCAACTTACAGATGAGTACATCTGTGCCGTCAACGATATGATTTGCCGTCATGGTGTCCCTCAGCCTGCTGTGCGTTTCTTGTATTTGCCACACCCCCCAGCTGACAGAAGCCGTTACCGTGCCTACTTGCATCAGGTGGACCTGTTGAGTCGAAACCTTGGACCGACGTTGCTCGTTCACGGAGTCACTCCTGTGGTTACGACTGACATCTAGAATTTTACAAACTCTTGGTCATCGACTAGCAGAATCTAGTATTGTTCATAGATGGGGCTGTGCCTGTTGCCTCCTGATTTATTAACATGATGTTAGAGCCGTCAACCACAGTATCACAAACGATAAAAACACTGATGCTGCAAATCTCAGTTTTATACTTGAATCAAATTTGAATGTTACACACACACACCTATTTTTTTTCCTCACTAATACACTAAGGAATGTGAATGCTTCAGGCAGCTGAGTCTACCCCTCTGAAACTGAGATTAGGCCATAGTGACATTAATTTTTGTGTGAGAGGAGATGATTGTCTTACTAGAAGGCCGATTATATGTCGACGTATTAGAGTCTCGTTTATTTGCTAAAATATTGTTGCCATAGTTGGGTGTCGTCTTGCTATTGTGTGCTTTAAATTTTGCACAGATTTATAGAAAAATAAATGATTGTATTACCTGAATGGCCTGTTTGTAGTTAATAATTGTTAGCTGCTTGTATTTTACTAAAAAGTTACACCTGAGTGTTTCCTGTTGAACCTGCAGAGGGCAATATTTGCCTAGCAAACTGGCCACGGTGATCACAGCTATACAAGAATTTACAAGGCTCTTTGTGCACCACAATGGTGCAAATACCATTTATTTGAATGTGTACTACAAGTAAGCTAATGTAGACTGATCTGCTCATTCAGAACAGACTCTCCACGTGGTTGGTCTGTTTATGATTGGCTCTTGCCAAAATAAAGAATGCAGTTCCTAGAAAAATGTCTGAAAACTGTTCAGGAGTTACAGGATCTCCTTCTGAGTCGTAATTATGGACCAAGTCAGTCTAACTAAACTAACAATAGAGTCCTATTTGTTACGAATTAAACTTGGAGCCAAGTGTTTTCATAATTATTTTGGATATGACTTCTAGGAGGATGATGTTTGCTGTATACAAACACCAAAGCACCATGGGTTTAGCACTGAGGGAGTTAAATCAAGAAATGTTAGTGGAGAATGTCAGGGTGGTATGCCACAGGCTGGGTTATGCGACAGGACATTGACCCAGGGTGCACAATTAAATGAACAGATGGTTAAAAGAAAAAGAAACGACTATTTTGGTCTATAACCACCGTGAGATACTGTGGTGTGACCTGAGGAAGGCTGTAAAATCAAGAAATCCCCCAAATACTCATTGTGCACTCTTATCAGCATCTCCAGGAAATCCTTCTGTTGTTAAAGAAGTTTCTTTGAACTACTAAATTCAAGACTTCCCTTAGTTTTTCCAGCCTGAGCTGTGAGTGATTACTAAACATGATCATTAAAGACATGACTGTTTTATCCAGTCAGATTGTGTTATACTATAATTATTTCATAATGGGATTTTTACTTGTCGTGCAACTTTCTGCCCCCAGAATAAATCCAGTGTGCAGATGTTATATCTTCACGAGTGGTTTTGTGCCACAAGATAGTTTTAAAATAAGAGTATGATGTAGATTATTTGATAACAAGGCAAACTCATCTGTTGCTTTAAAAGATTATTAAAATACGGTGAAGATTTTCTGAATGACACTATTGTTTGGCACATGTATGCTGTGGTGGGTGAGGCGGTGCATACTGAATAAGAGCCAGCGGCATGTCGCATTTAGAGAAATTCTAATGGGTTTACAGCAGAAAACAACACCCACCTACACATTACTGTCAAACAGTATGTGGGAGGGAATTTGTTCACAGATGGCAGCAGATCGAAGGACACCGAGGCACCTTTTTTCTCCACTTTTCTAATCAGTGCATTTACTTAGAAGTAACAAAGAAGCAATAGTGCACCAGCAAACAGTGACTCCTGTGATCTGACAGTGTGGGCGCACATCAAATCTGGACCATCTTTTATATTTAAGGTTTTAAGCTGAAGGTTGGACTCGCTTCAGCGCAGCTGGGAGAACTGCTGGTGCAGTAAAAGTGTAATAAAAACACTTCCAGGCTGTGATACTTTTAAATACAGATTGCTGTAGTCCATGAACAGGACTGTGAAAAGGAAAGTGCTGTTGTTCTGAAATAGTGAAAGCTTAATCTTGAGCCCCAAACACTCGCAGATATCTGAGTGTTAAAGTAAAGATGCTTGATTAGCTAGAATCCAAGCTATATTAGTGACTAAAATAACAGATGTTATTGCTTAAAATATAAAGGAGTGTAATACAAACCTATGCTGTTTATTCTTGTCTGTGATAGATTTAATGATGTTGGGGTTGGTCTACAGCAGGGGTGGGGAACTGCAGGCCTCAATGGCCCGGTGTCCTGCAGGTTTTAGATATCATTCTTGGTCAACACACCTGAATCAAATGATTAGTTCATTGCCAGACCTCTGGAGAACTTCAAGAGATGTTGAGGAGGTAATTTGGCCATTTAAATCAGCTGTGTTGGATCAAGGACACATCTAAACCTGCAGGACACTGGTCCTTGAAGCCTGGAGTTCCCCACCCCTGGTCTACAGGCTTCTGGTGCAGTAAATTATTTTCCATTTTAGGCCTGTTAGCCTTGCTTATGGCAGAACATTACAATGTATGACAATTAGAAGTGAAATATTACAAAATCAAAGGCTAGAAATCTTAAAAATCTATAAATATTTTTAGGATTATAAATTACCCTACACATATTTCCTTGACACATTCATTGGACCCACTGCTGTCCAAAATGACAAATAAGAGCCAGTCAGGGGTTATAAGAAAAGCAAAGCAAAGAAAAATGCTCCTAACCTAATAATTATGTTTAGTGACTGGTTTCTCAGAAATGAAAACATCTTCTAGTACCCACCCCTGAACCTAAATCTTTCCAAACAATCAGACTCTCCTATTGTCTCTCTGTGTGTTTAATTCCTGGCCCAGTCTCCATGAGATGAGCAGCCACAAAAAGAACAGCCGGTTTCTTGTATCTAATTACAAAAAAGCCAGGTTAAATACATACAGAGTCTAACTCTCCACTTAGCTGCTCTTTTAAACATGCAGAGTAATTGTAGGCACAGTTTGATTTGAGTGGGGAACAAGTCCAATGGATTAAACACAGCAGTTAATTGGAGAGAAATCACAGTCACATTCAAAGACAAATACTGAGGGCCCCACTTCAGCACCAAACAGCTGTGTATCCACCCAGAGTCACCACCTTTGCTCCACTTTGAAAATGTTAGTGAGCAGATGATCTCAGTCATTCGAGCTGACCGGAGGGCTGCAAAGCTTATAAAGAGTTTAGAAAGAGATAAAATTAATAATGAGCAGAAACGAGTTCAGTTTATTGCTGCGGTCTTCCACAACAGTCCCAGTCCCTCAGTGTGGCTCCCATGGGGAAAATGAATTGCCCACCAATTTGGCATGACACTGAGCTGGCTGATGCAATTTGCCAACAGCAGATTTAGTGATTGTGGGCAACAGCTATAATGCATCTTGTGACGAAAAGACGGTGCCAACTGTTGCATACGTCACATTTGCTGCAGAGCTGCATATCTTTCGTATAAGTGTATCGACACCCGCCTACACCTCACTGACAAACTGCGTGTGGGAGGGAGCGCGCTCACAGGCGGAGGCAGCCTGGGCTCTGAGCACTATAAGGGGATGCCACGTTCGCAGTCATAAAAGTAACTCGGAGTGTTCAACTATTTTGGACTGGATACAACGTGCAGTAGTCCTACACGCCTCCTACATGGAAAAGGCTTTTTGCTTTTAGCGCGTATTTCTCGTGCAGCACTGGGGACTGGTTTGAGGGGGATTCCTTCATGCCGACAGGTTGAATCACTTCCGACTGACCAGCTGTAGAATGGAGAATTGCTGATATATGAAAAGTATAAAGACGTATCAGTAATGAAAGAAAAAAAAAGCTGGACCTGGCTTTAGTCTTTAATTACTGTACAAAATACAAAATACAATTGAAAGTTTGAGGGAAGGGGATATTTTAATGCCCTCTTGGCAAAAAGTTTAAATTAGGTCCAAAACCTCACATATATAATTCAGGTGGTCAGATCAATGTTTTAACCTCCAACTTCACATAAATGGTATGAAAATATCAGAGAAGCAGATTGTAGATATGATTGTAGATATGGCAGCAAAAATGCTAATGACTAAAAATAGTTAAGCTGCTCATATGTTGCTGCTGGGATGACGATATCTTTGCTAAATTTTTGTTCTGAAATCTGTTGGCTTGGATTTGAGATGGTCGGTCTGCTCGTCTTCCTGTTGGCTCGATTCCCTACTTTATGCCAGCCCAAAAGTTTGTACGCTGTTTCTACAGCCATAATTAGCGTTCTATAGGATGTATTGTATAATTGATAAGTGAAAGCAAATGAAATCCTTCTGCATATCATCCTCTACAAGCAGTATGACAACGATTTTTGGTTCTTTTACTTTGTCTTTGAACAACAGTCTGTGACAAAGAACGGCAAATTTGCAAACTGCCATTAACATACAAAGAGCGGTCTGGGAAATGAAGTATATTTCATGTATAAATTCACATGCCATTTCATTAGGCACACCTTGCTAGTACTAGGTTTGACCACGTTTTACTTTCAGAGCTGCATTAATTCTTTGTTTCACGGTTTCAATAAGGTGCTGGAAACAGACCTAGAGATTTTGTTCCATATTGACGTGATTGCATCACACAGTTGCTGTAGATTTATCAGCTGCACATCCATGATCCAAACTTCCTGTTCCGCCACATCCCAAAGGTGCTATATTGGTCTGTGATCTGGTGACTGTTTCTGTGTCACCCTCAAGAAAGCAGACTGAGGTCATTTGGGATGTGCTGGAAGCAGCCATCAGAAAATGTATACACTGTTGCCGTAAAAGTATAGACGTGGACAGCAGCAATACTCAGGTAGGCTGTCGTGTTTAAGTGATGCTCATTTGGAACTAAGGGGCCCCAAGTGTGCCAACACAAGATCCCCTATGAAGAAGGCATTTCCACTCAGCTAATTCACTGGATATTTTTTCTTTTTCTGATCACTCTCTGTAAACCCTAGAGATGGCTGTGTGGGAAAATCCCAGTAGATCACCAGTTTTCACTCAGAGCAGCCCGTCTGGCACCAACAGCCATGCCATGTTTATCATCTTTCTTTCACATTCTGATGCTCGGTTTGAATTTCAGTAGGTCATCTTGACCATGTCTACATGCCTAAATGGACTAAGTTGCTGCCATGTGATTGACTCATCAGATATTTACGTTAAACAGCAGTTGAATGGGTGTACCTAATGAAGTGGCAGTGGGTGTAGTTTAGCAACATTCTGCATATAAGCAGTACTCTGTACTCTTTAAACAGCTGATGGATGACGGTGTGTTTTCGTCACAACTGTCTTCATGTGTCTTCAAGCATAATTGTGGTATTATCAAATCTTTTCTGAATTTCCTTCTCTGACGTCTCCTCTGTAATCTTGTCATTATTAAACCTCTGAAAAGACACATCTATAAGTTCTGATTAACCATCAGCTGCATTTTCTTAAAGCATGAGGACCACTCAAGTGAAAAATAGTGTGAGTGGGAGCTGGCCGCATAGTGCTGCCAATATATGTACGCTGATGTAAAATTATCCCACATCATCTGCCTCTACTCTCTGGATCTGCACTAGTGACGTAGTTCAAACTGCTGTTACTGTGGAAATAGCTCCACTTCATGTGAGAGTGGGCGGACTGGGAGGATATGTCGACAGTTTAATCCTGTGGAAGTGTACGGTTCTTTCTCCTCCTGCTGCCACAGCATCCATAGGTCTAGTTCAGGTTGAGATTTTACTAGAATCTTTCTTGCCAAAGAAATACTTGATCTTAAGAGTTTCACTTCCTGGTTAAATACATGTTAATAAATAATCAATTCCTAGCATGTTATTTACTTTGTAACTGTGGGATAAACGAAAGAAGCCTTTATGAGTTTGTTCTATCAGTTAAATAGACAGATTTTTGTCAGATTTGGTCATGACTTAAAGGAGGAAGTAACTCATTTTAGATGCATGTGTGTCTCCATTTACTGCCCTACATTAAGCAAATATAACTATTATCAATTCAGAGTACAGCAGGACCTTGGGCAGAATGTCAATAAAAATACCGATAGCTTTGGTGTATGTTTGCTTTCAACTTATTCACTGCTTTTATTTATAGTCATTTACTGTATCACATTGCTTTATTCTTTGCACACAGGTGGCTAAACTGGGGCACTTGGCCGAACGTGATGCAGCTTTCCCTGAATAAACTTTCCTTCATGAAGGTTATAATGTCCATTTTTAACCCTCTTGGAGAACTGGTGTATTTTCATACATATATATTTCAGGTGCTGCTGAAGTGTACCTCATTACATGTACGGTCCTTTTAATAACAGAAACACCTCTCTTTATAATACAGTGAGGTTAAAAAGCGACACAACCTGTGGCCTTCAAAGACCGACATGGAGTGACATTTCAAGTCTGTTGGCAACCGTTAAACTATTCCGTCATACAGCACTTTATTCTGCTGAGCTGGCGTGTGTGTCTTTGGACTGTAGTAAGAGGCCAGAGCATATGGAGAAAATCCACACATGCACAGTGAAAACATGGAAATGTCACAAAGATATGTCTTAGCTGACCGGGAGGTTTGAACGTGGAACTTTTTTTGATGTGAGGCAGCAGTGCTCACCAAAATGAACACAAAGTTTAGAAAGCACTATCAGATGATTTTGGAAATAATAAAACAAGAAAACGACAACCTTCATGAAGGGCAGTTGTGTCAGTGAGGTGTCCCTAATAAATTGACAACCCAATTTCAATTGCCACATAAATGTTTACCATATGCTCAACATAAATAAATAAATAAAATTCTTCACCCTCAATAAACACGAAATAACATTTTTTTTTTTAAAAATGCAAGTAAAATATTTAAAATCAAAGGTTAATTAATTCAAATAATTCATCATTTAGACAAATGTGCTCGGTATAAACTGAAAATATACCAATCAAGGAAGTTCCAGTTGACCAGATTTCATCAAATATAGCATTTTATGTTGTGTTTATGTAACAAAATTATCTGGAAAATTTACAGTCTGTGTCTTTTCCAGCATCATGGAGCACCATGTCCTGAGGCACAAATGACACCACAGAGGCTCGGAGAACTGCAAAATAATATCTCAGACCGGAAAACCACCCAGATCTTAATGAGACCAAGGATCAGGGGTTAATCACTGAACTGTGATCAGCTTGGAGCATGGATATGGCAGGAATGGATCTCCACAGAGAACTACAGGGGTTACAAAGAAGAGTCAGCACTGTAAATCTTGACCGTGTGCATACACTTGATTTATTTACCAATAAAAGTCTATGAACCTTAAATAAAAACGTGGAAAATATACATTTTGGAAATAATATTTTTTTGAATGTATGACCTCGGGTCTCAGCATCCTCCAAGGGCTCAGCTGAAAGTCTATTAGCTACTTCTGATTGTAGGAGCTCAGGAAGTTGCCACTGTCAGCCTTCATTTCTTGACTTTATCAGGATTCCTTTAGATCACTTTTATGTAAAATAATATTATCACATGCCTACAACAGTATTCACTGAGTTTAACTTGTATGATCCTAAATGACTCACTGCTTGCCTTGCGTGATTCTGATGGTCATGCAGTGGCTGTCTCACTCCACCCCCACATAGCGGGGATGCCCTTGTTTTTATGGAGGCCTTGACAGCAACATGGACCGATGGGCTGATTTGCGTCAGTCTCACTCTTTTACATCCAGGGACCAAACAAGGGAGCTGCTTATGTTGCATCATGATGTCTCATAATGTTTGTCAGCCATCAGCGGTTTACATGGGTATTACTAATCCCAGTTCAGTGAAATATTAGGATATCTGCGTCACTGATTGCGTAGCAGTGGATTAGTAGGTTTACGTTTTGGGGCTTTGTAGCAGTGGCACTGGAAGCACTTTAATCATCCATCCATCCATTCATCGATCCATCCAGCCAGCCAGCCAGCCAGCCATTTTCTTCCATTTGCCTAATTCAGGGTTGTGGGGATTCTATCTGAACTTTCACAGGGTTACTTTACTTTTATTTTAATTTTTACTTTACTTTTTGTTACTTTAAATCTTTAGTTTGTGCTGTATGGATTAAATGGAAAGACTTTCTCTCTGAATAGCTTCTTTCGTCGTAAATATAAATCTACCTTCTGTCTTTGTACATTCGTCATACACAAATGTGTGAATGAAAGAGGATGTGACTGGAGTCTGGGTGTCATCTTTGTTTTTGGGAGGTTGCACATGTCTGGCACACCCGCTTTCTCACCTTTTCACATTGCCCTGGCTCAGCCTGCTGCACAGCACAACGCACCCGGCACAAGTCAAATCTGGCTAGTTCTTTCTGCCATCTGGTGCTCTCTTCCTTATATGGAAACCATTTTTCCGTGTAAGCAGAAAAATGACCCAGATAAGACCCAGATAATAGTGAAGTGAATGGTACCGGAAGTTAGACCACAACTATTTTGATTTGGTTTCAGTAAAAGTTTAGAAGTATACCGCAAAACACTTTTATGTGCTCTATTGGTTTTTATTTAAAGGGTTTACACTAGTGTGGGTAATTTGGACATGTGTGCACCATGCAATCATTTTACAAAACTTGAAATCAATAATGTCCAAAAATGATAGATGTTCAAAACCTTCTTGATTGTATTTGTAAATACAAAACAACATAACTTTCAGATTTTAGATTGTGATGGGATGAGATCTTCTACAGTGCTTCCTTATTTATTCCTTATGCTATCCGGACTTGGTGCCTCACAGTACATCTCTGAATCAGTGATCAGAGGTCAGAATAGTGCATGAGGTACAGAGTTTGTTAACCAGTGGAATTTTTAGCACAAACACTGTAACAGTGAAGCTGCAGGAGCAGAGGCAGTGAAGGTGGATGGGTTTAAATACCTGGGGCCAACCGTTCAAAGCACCAGACAGCACAGAAGAGAGGTGAAGAAGAGAGTGGAGTGGGTGGAGGTGAGTCTCAGGGGTGATTTGTGACAGAAGGATAGCAGCGGGGGTGAAAGGGAATGTTTACAACATGGTAGTGAGACCATGCCACTGGAGACAGTGGCACTGATAAAAAGACAGGTGGTAGAATTTAAAGATACTCAGATTTTCATTGGGAGTAAGAGGGACTCAGTCATTTTGAGACAAAGTTATATGGTTTGGACATGAGCAGAGGGGGTATAGTGGATACACGGGACACATTATGGAGCTGCCAGGCAAGTGAAAAAGAGGAAGACCAAAGAGGAGGTTCGTGGATATTGTGAAGGAGGACATGCAGAGGGTTAGTGTGACAGAGGAGGATGCTAGGGATAGGGTGAGATGCTAGGGGGCAGATCATCCTCCGTGGCGACCCCTAGAGGGAGCAGCTGATACCTGCCACAGTGGATGCATGTATGATCAGTGGCCTTCTAGCTGAAACTGTATCATGAAAGGAATATGAGGGAGGGCTGCATGGTGCCTTTATAGTTAGTGACTCTGTGTGGAAAGATGAGTAGCACCTGTCGTACTCTGTCTGTGTGGGCTTCCTCCAGCTGCTTCTGTTTCCAGAAGTGCAGTCCAGATGGAGACTCCAGACCACTTGTAGGTGTGTGTAACATGTTTGTCTGTCTTCGTGCTGAGGTTAGCTGGGATATGCTCCAGCCTCTCACACATGACGAGATGTTCAGTGTAGGATGAGAGCTAGCGTCACATAAATCAGTTGGATTAGTTCACTGAAACATAATCGGTTGTTGATATCACACAGAGGTGCAAACTGTAGAAAAATAAACTGGCTGTACATAAATATGAGCCATAGGCCACATACTCTACTCTCATGGCAAGTATACTGCAAAATGAATAATGTGTGAGTAACAATAAATGCGGGTAAATTCATGTAACCTATTTTGAGATCTCAGTATTAACCACAGAGCTGTTTGATACACCCACAGACAGTTAACACAAAAGACTTCCAATATGTCACCAAGCTTCACTAAGAAGAATGTGGGAAGCCACTATGTGACTGATTTTTTCCTGCCCCTAGTTAAGTGAACAGACACAACTTAGTGGCAACTGGAACAAATGTAAATACCTCCTACACCAGCTACTCCAATGCCACACATTTTAGACTTGGCACTGCCTCGCACAGGCAACCTGTGATACATTACTGCAAATACAGAACAGGAAGAAATAATATCACAATGCAAGCATATACACAACCACAAAATGTGTTTAACTGTAAGGATTTACAAGTTAAATTTCATATAATGTAACTGGAGCAAAAGTGAAGGGTAAACATGAATGTTGGTATCGACCACTAAGACTTTGGGTTAAAAGACAAGACAACAACCACAAGCTATTTCACCACAAGCTGATGTCTGTACAAAAGAGACCACTGTAGGGACATTTTAACTTTAAAAACTTTCAATTGCTCCCTCCTGACTGTGTTAGGAGTTTTTACAGGGCAATATGAACATTTTATGCATGCATGTATGTAAAATCTGAATGACGTCTTGCTTTATAATGGACTAATTACTATGTAAGAACCAGTGTATAGATATATTTTATTTACAAGAGTCTTTTCAACATGAGTACAAGCTACATACAACACCAGTTTGTTCCACTGGGTTGGACCTCCTTTTACCTCCAGAACGTCCCCAATCCTCGGTGGCGCAGATTCAACATGGTTGCCGAAACATTCCTCAGAGATTTTGATATATGTTGATGTGATAGCGTCACACAGATTGCTGCAGATTGGTTTGCTGCACATCCATGAGATTAATTTCCTGTTCCTACCTATCCTAAAGGTGATCTATTGGATATGACTGTCATGTTAAATAAACCAGTTTTAGATGCGTTGAGCTTTGTGACATGGTGTGCTACCTGTTGGAAGAAGCCATCAAATATGGTTAGCGACAATACGCAGGTAGGCTGTGGCGTGTATGCCACACACCATTACACCACTACCAGTCTGAATCACTGATGCAAGGCAGGACAGATCCAAGTTTTCATGTTGCTTATGCCAAATTCTGAACGTTCACACTATTCTTCATCTGGTTGTTGCATCAGAAATCGAGACCAGCAATGTTTCTCCAGTCTTCTGTTTTGTGAAGTGTAGCCTAAGTTTCTTGTTCTTAGCTGACAGAAGACCCACACACAGTGTGGTCTTCTGCTGCTCTAGTCCATCTTCTTCAAGGCTGGACATGCTGTGCATTCAGAGATGCTCTTCTGCATACCTCTGTTCTAACATGTTTGTGCTTGAGTTACTGTTGCCTTCCTGTCAACTTGTAGCAGTTTGGCTATTCCCCTCTAACCTCTGACATCAGCAGGACATTTTCACCCAGCTGCCACTCACTGGAAATTTTCTCTTTTTCAGACCATTCTCTGTAAACCCTAGGGGTGTGTGGGAAAATCCCAGGAAAATCAGAGTTTCTGAAATACTCGGAGCAGTTCGTCTGCCGCCAGTAACCATCCCATGTTTAAAGTCACTTAGATCACCTTTCTTCCTCATTCTGATGCTCAGTTTGAACTTCAGCAGGTTGTCCTGACCATGTCCACATGCTTTAAATATGCTGAGTTGCATAACTGAGATATTTATATTAACAAGCAGTTGAATGGGTTTATCTAATAAAATGGCTGGTGAAAAATGAGCTTTTGTAAAATGTTTAGGTGCATTATTATTAAATAAGAAATAGACTAATTCTTATATAGCACTGTTCTACTCTAACTGAGCACACAAAGCGCTTTAAAAAAATAAATAAATAAAAAATCATGCCACATTCACTTGTTTCTATCTACCATTCATGACATCAGAGAGCAACTTGGAGCTAGTATGTTGCTCAAGGATATTTGGCACTGGAGAAGACAAGGATTGAACCCCCAGCCTTTCGCTTAATAGGTGACCTGCTCTATCTCCTGAGCCACAGCCACCTCAACATATCATAATAATAATAATAATAATAATAATAATAATAATATTATTATTATTATTATTATTATTATTATTATTATTATTATTATTAGTAGTAGTAGTAGTAGTAGTAGTAGTTGTTGTTGTTGTTTTATTATTATTTCCCTATTGCTCAGTATCTTTTTAAGTCCACGATATCTAAAAATAAATAAATAAGGCAGAAAAAAAACTACATTCAGCCACAAGAGGGACAGGTCGTCCTGCAGAGACAGTGTGCCTACCCACAGAGCCCTGACCTCAACATCATCGTGTCATTATATGAAGAGACAGAAGTGAAGAGACCTGTGTGTATGCCTACCTGAAGGAACCACAACTCTGAGAGGAAGGGTGGTCACACCAAAGTATGATTATCATTTATTATTTAATTTTACTACTTGAGTTGTGTGACTAGTCTGCAAACAGGAAAAAATAAAAACAAACAAATACAAAAAAATGAAAAAAACCTACCTTTATATTTTGATACGTCATCATCAGATGATTTTGCACAGCTCTGTGTTACGACATAGCTTAGAACCAGCTTCAGCGACAAGTTCCCACTTATTTTTATGTAAGGGTGACTGTAATTAGATAACAGCCGCGATCAATGAGACCTTGGGTTATATCACATTATTTTAGGAGAGTCAAGGAACTTTTCTTCTCAGGCGAATGACTGCGCACTTCAGCCACATTGGTCATACACACACTTGTATAACCGTTTAGATAACAGTCGGCCGCTCTGAGCCGCTGTGAACCAACCATCGCCACTGCTTCATTCACCGGCAGCTGCGTCGTAGTGATTTGCTCTCGCTTCTCTCACGCCGGCAGTAGCCGTGGGTTTCCACGTGAAAGCGGTGACACACTTATATAAAAGGAGTGGCATAAGGGGGGACCAATCACAGTGCGGAGCGGCGGTTGGAGTCCCCGCCCGTGTGGGGGCGGCTGGCGCTGATTCGATGCGAGCGCCGTGACGAAGAGACCGACAGGTTCGTGGGCCAATGAGCGAAGGAGCTGGAGGATCGCTATCGAAATGAGGTCACTGCCAGCGCTGGAGATCCAGGGCAGAGTCCCGGTATGAGTGGAAATCAGAACGGGGGAGAGAGCATCGCTGAGAGACGAACGCAGGGCTGTCGGGTACCACTCACCATCGCAGCACAGATCCAACCACTAAACTACACCAGAGACCAGCCTTTATTTCCAGGAAACACCCGGAGCTAAAGACGATCAGCCTTCTGTCGGGTTGGTGGGAGTTTGTCTTTTCTTTCTTTTGTGCGTAAGACGCAGCAGCGCTTCTCCGGGTTGTCTTGAGCGTGTAGGGGTGAAGCCGACTCCACTTTTATCCAGCTGTGCTCTGAATGTGTAAAAGGCTCTGCTGCGGGAAAGAGAGGTGAAAGTTGCATAACTGTGTGTTGCCGTGAGGGTCAGGAGACTCCAACGGGACACCGGCTGTGCCCATGTAACAGCGGGAGCGGAACGAAACTCGCCGCACTTTAAGGTGAAATACCGGCGGTGGCATGCGCTCAGAGGACCTTTAACATAATGGTTTAATCTTATACTGACAAGTATTTCACAGCGGTGAGGATGCACAGGGCAGCGATGGCAGGGTCGCATATGGCGCACTGTTTGTAGTGTCACTGACACATGAAAACTCATGACGACTTACATAAAGAGGCTACTGCAGCAGCAGCACATGGCAGAAGTTCACACGCAGTTCCTATTAGAAAACCTCTGGGCTGTGCGCCACGCTTTTTCTGAATAGGCTGAGTCAGGCTGCTGGTCTTTGCTACAGTGAGATCCTTATATGAAAGCATTCATTCATCTTCAACAGCAGCAGCAGCAGCAGAAGTCGTTACAAGGGAAACTGGAGAGAAAACAAAGTAAATGCTGGTTTTTAATTTTCCTAAAAGAGGATAAAGACAAGTCAAAATGCGGCATGCAAGTGTGGATCTTATTTAATGTAAGAAGTGTGTGTGTGTTTGAAATGCTTAATTTGGGTGTATTCACCTTGCCCTTTGTGACTGACGAGGGAGGAGAAAGATGAGTGACGCAAATAGGGCTCAGTGGAGATCTCATTTATGCATTTTTGTCTTGCTGTTGCAATAAGAAGGGTTGCCTTGGCACAACACTCCCTGCCCACAATCGCAGTGAAGCAGGAGATGAATTTGCAGATTTCTTTCTTTCTTTTTTTTAACCATTTGTCACTCAAAGTTTATTGCTATGATAAATAGCTAAAAACAACTTAAATTTTAAAGCACACAGTGGTGTATGACAGTCTAGGTGAAAGGTGCCAAAGCACACGTGCAGCAGTTTGCACGGATGCAATCGTGCTGAAAATAGTTTGTGGAATTTTCTGCTTGGACTCTGGTGGTCTACAGCAAAGAATAGTCTTGCGTGGTCTCTGCAGGTGTGTGTGCGCGCACTGTGAGTCTTATTTACTTTTTGAGCTGTCATTAATGACAGATGTAGGTCAGGGAATTATGAAATAATCCCACAGAGCAACTGCCGTCATGTCCGCACGTGAATGAAGTCATGCTGCATATAAGTCATTGTTTTGCACTTTTTTTGCATGCATGCATGTAAGAACTGAGATGTTAAAGTAAAAACACACCATCATATTAAAGTGTCCAAGACACACCATGCACACACTGGTGGAAACCTGCACATTAAATCCATAAGACTTCAGACTCCTTTAAACTAAATCCTTTAGAATCTGATGTTTTAGCACTTATAGGTAGTTTGGAAACGAGGCTTTTCTGCCTCCATCTGCTAAATTACATAACAAAGACATGCAGTTAAATTTTGTGGTAACGCAAATGATGGTGTAAGAACTTTGCCTACAAACTAAACCACATAAAAATCTGGATTACATCAGGAAATCAGGGGACAAATATCTTGAAGTGGTGTTTATTTTTTATATTAAACTTCTGAAGTCATTCTTGCAGCATTGTTTCAAGGGCAACCCCATAAAACTGAGGTTCTCAAACATCATGAGGGGGGTGGAGTGCCAGAAACACTTCGAGAAATGCTGCCTGTGTGATAATAATGAAAATGTAATGGATTCCTTCTACATGATGCACAGAAATCTGCAGCTACTTCTGCACAGTTGTTTTACGAGTTGTTTTGAGTGCAATTAAAGTGTAATAAACATATTAATTATGCAGTTGTGGTGTGTAAATATTAATTATGAATGAATCCTTAGAACGTCTTTCATTTGGCACAGTTGTGTAATCTGGTGCTGGTTATTTCTCCTAGAAAAGATGAATTACATAAAAATCACATGATGGGGAACGCAGTGAGCAGGCAGTACAGAGTATCATCGAATGTTATGAAATAAAATTACAGCTTGATATGGAGCTGTTTGTAAAGCTAGAGATTTTTTGATCTTATGGACTTTTTCATATTCAATTTCAAGTCTAGTGTGTGATATGCTGTAAGGGATGGGTAATATGGTTTAATATTAGTAAGAGTTATTATGATATAATCTCAGGTTCCTGTTTAATTAGCAGTTAAAACATCTGGAAGTCAGCTGGTGCTCACAGTGCATTACCAGTACCGTGACATTTGTACCTAACGTAGTGGATCTTTTTAGATGTCTTATTGTTAGGATCCCAGGATGGAAGAGTTTTGACTGTTTAAACAATGAGTGTGTTTTTTTTAAGTCAGCAGCATGAGGTTTGAATATTTCTGATAACTCTGAATGAGACTAGCAACAAAACAGAAAATAACTCTAAGAAGGACCAAGGTTATCTGGAAATGTGTGGCAGACAGTCTTTTTTCCAGCCGTCTAGGAAAACTGCGATCATGACTAGAGAGATGAATAGATTCAGGGGGCTGAACACATGTAATCAAATCTTAATTTGCCACCTTGATTACAACCTTAGTTTTAATGTTTTAAGCCATCTTTAAATGGGACATTTCATCCTTGAAGATTCAGAAAGGCCAAGTGAGCATCATGTTCCCGGAAGAACGACCATCTGATTGCATTAAATGGATTGAAAGTGTTGACGAAGATTTGCTAATACAGAGGCTGTAATTGCGTTATGTTTCTGATCTTACCTTGTTTGTTACCTGTTACCTCTTCTGCTTACCTCAGTGGAGGATATAAAGGCTTCCTGACCGCTTCCTTTGACAAGAACTGCATCGTAACTCACGCTTAATAGTGTCACTGCCTGTGTGTATTGATTATGCAAAGCTTGAAAGATAACCAAAAGATAACCCTGCACAAATGTCACACGAGGGAGGAGTATGAGTCAAGGTCCCTGTGAGCTAACTCAGTTAAAAATGATGATTAGTTTTTTACAGGGGAAACGGGAAATCCATTTTGTTCTCTCCTCTGCTTCCTCAGCAGCTCAACTGGATGGAAAAGACCCAGTTAATGACAGGAAAAAAGGAACAATCATAGATGCTGAAGTGGGCTCAGGTAACCCTGACTACAGAGAAGGATCGGACATTCATGGGCTTTTTTGAGACAGGTGGTTGGCCAAGAGTAAATGCTGAAAATAAACCACCGTTAATGACTTTTATTGCACGGGTTTATTGACTCTTTCTTGTTAATTGTCTTTTAAGCAAATAAAAATGAGAAAGGGGGATCTATTTTGAGTAATTCCTCAGCTTCCGTAAACAAAATAATGTAGGGGTTCTGAACAATAAATTACATAAACTTCTTAGTGTTGCCAGAGTAGCTTGGATTGTCATTGCTGGACCATCATGTACTATGTAGCCTACTTTCAGACATGTGACAGTCTCTCTTTGTTCACATTCTTAGCCTTCCATCCAAATAAGAATTTGATGGAGTGTATTTTTTTGGGGCCTAGATCCAAAAAGCAAACAAAAACAAAAATGCTTTCACATTCTTTACACCATGTTGTATCCTCAGTTTTCTGCTCTTAGCTGACAGGAGTGGTGCCCAGTATGCTCTTCTGCTGCTGTAGCCTATCTGCTTCATGGCTGCTCTTCTGCATACTTTGGTTGTAACAAGTTGTTATTTGAGCTACTGTTGCCCTTCTATCAGCTCAAAGCAGTCTGGCCATTCCCCTCTGAGCTTTGGCATCAACGAGGTATTTTCACCCAGATAACTGCAGCTTGCTGGAAACTCTCTCTGTTTTTGGACCATTATCTGTAAATCCTTGAGCAGTCAGTCTGGCACCAACAATGTGTTATGCTCAAAGTCACTTAAATCACCTTTGCTCCCCAATTCTGATGCTCGGTTTGAACTTCAGCAGATTGTCATGACTATGTCAACATGCTAGTAAGCATCGAGTTTCTATCATGTTATTGGCTGATTAGATATTTGCATTAAGAAGCAGTTGAATACCTAACAAAGTGAAGAACAGACAGTTAAAGCAGTCCATCTAGTCCAAGGAGAATATTTTTGAGGATGAACTTTCTCTCTCTTAGCCTTTCTAAATACTTGATCCTGCTCGCGTTTGGTAACAGTCTCTCTTAGTATCTTTCTCAACTGACTGTCTGCTGGTATTGAGCCAACTGGCATGACAATGAGCGAAAGAGGTCAATGTCTGGTAGGTAGTTGGCAACCAGTGTGAACTCCTGGACTTTGTGAATGTTAGAAACATTGCCAGTCAGCTCTTCAACTTTGGACCAAACTTGCTTTGCAGCTGTTGCTTCTGCAGCAGCGCCTGCCAAAACCCCCCATCCATTTAGTAAAAACGAACCGGTCAGCGTCAGTGAAGAATGTTCAGTATGTACACTATGTTGGGTTTAACAAAATCTCTCATTTATAATGTCTGCTGTGCACAATGATAGAGTTTTTGTGCGAAAGGAAAGGCTGGAGAAAAAAAAGCCACATAGGTCATCTCGCTTTGCAGCGATGACAAGTCATTGCCAAACTCACTGCTCCAGTTTAGCTTGCCAAGCAGTCTAAAAACTACAACACAAGTTGCTCACTTGTCCTTTAATTGTCCCTGTCATTTGGTTGTACGTTGACCCAGTTCACAGAGAGAATATGCCTATTTCACAGCATGTCAGGGATATGCAGGCTGCTGACTGCCAACTGCTTTCTGCCATCTGAAAAGGCCAACAGATCTGCTCATTATTAATGCAAATACCTCAGTACCCTTGACAAAGTAAGGATGACTGTGTGATGTTGTGCAATCGATGGGCCAGCCTGATTTGCAGACGATCACGTGCACACATGCAATAAAAGTTTAGTAAGTGATAAGCTTTTTAATACAAAGTCAAGAGGTCAGTGTTGCAACCTTTGCCTTAAACTCTAAACTGCTCAGTGAGCCAATTTTTTCAGTTTTCTTTCTTTTCTTTTCTTTTTTTTGTACCTTTAATAATGTTTTTGTGTGAATTTGAGAAACTGGGTTGTGCTGCTTGTGTGGTCCTTGTGTTTGTAGTTGTATCGTATCAAATCCCTCTGTGCTTGCTCAATACTTGTCAGTCATTCTGTATAATCTGACCTGTGTTCTATTTTAAGTAAAAGACAAACAGATGAAGGTTGAACTTATCGATCAGGTGCAAAGTGAGTAGAAAGTAGGACAAATCTACTGTTTTCAAAATGCTTCAGAAACAACATGAAAAATACATTTTTGTCAAGCCAGCAACTTTTTTTTTTTTCACATACTGTACACACACACACACACTCACACACACCCTTCAAACAGGTCATTACCAGATCAATAGAAAACAAACATTAGTGACATCCAAACACCTGCCTACGTAGAAGTCGTTGCGCTTGTATGGGCTTGACGTTGAAAAGCTAACTCTGTGAGGCTAAATTCACTTCTGCTTCCGGGCTTAGTGACTTAAGGAGGGCATAGAGCTGCTGTGTGTCTTCAGGCAGAGGAGAATATAGACATTTTCCATTGCACGGCTGAGGGAAAGGCATTCTAGTGACGAGGGAGATTATTCCTGGAAGGCATCCAAGACTGGAGGTTAAACACGGGCACAGTGTGGCTTTAACCTCAACATGCTGCCCAGAAACAGGACTGAGTGACTGATAAGATTTTATTTGAGTGACTGTAAATCTTGAGTTTGAATATACGTTTTTGAATATACATCTTTCTGGCATCTTTCTTTGACTAAAAGAAAAAAAGCAATATTTGAACTTAGTTTAGTGACAAGTACTTGCACACCAAAACAATCATACAAACCATGGGTTACACTGCATCACTGTGTGTAATTAGTTTAATTCTGTATCATTATAGAGTGAAGCAGCACATACTGCCTTTTTAATCTGCCTTTTTCACCATTTGGTCTTGCACATGTAATACACGTGACTCTCACACAGGTTCTCACCTGATTGATTTGACTGTGCAAATTCTCTTGTAAATTTCCAGTTTTTAGCTGTGATTCACAGTGCTTCCCTTTAGAAAGAGTTTCACTGCTGAAAAATCAATTTCCAGAAACGGCCTGTTGACAGAAAAAACTTTTAGCCACTTCTTCTGATCATAGCCATCGCCAAGGCCTTTTCTTGTTTACTTCAAACACGACGCTGTTGATGTTCTCACCGAGCTCTGCGTCACTTACTGTAATCAGAAGTAATTCCAACCACCAGTATTTGAGAATCTGGCTTTTGTACTGCATCATTATCCAACACAGCACTGGTTTTGTACAGTTTGTCAAAAAAACCACAGAAAACAGGCCAAAGTCCCATCACTGTTGGCCAGCAGTCTATGATGACATTCAGCTTGTCTGGTGTTTCATGTGTCCCAGAGTGAAAGATCCTTTGAAAGGGTTGGAGGGCTCACATGGGACAGACCTGCTGCTCTTAAAGGCCACGCTGTCTGTACCAGAGAGCCATTTTTACAGTACATCAGAGAAGAATCTACAGGGCTCTTCACAGGTCAGGGGTCAAAGAGCACAGTGTGCTCTGATTTCACACCAGACAAAGACGAGACAGCTTTTTGAAGGATGGGCGCAGCATTGATTTGTGTCTCAAAGACTTTTTAAAAATATGTTGTTGTTGTCTGCAAATGAAATGCTGGTGGGTTCTTTATGTTTTGACTAATTAAATGCAAATTGCATATGGTTTGGAGTAATCTTGACCAATCTCGCAAGCATGTGTTTTGACTGACCGTACTTCATCCAGGCATCTATTGACTTCAATCGCTGTTGGTATTAACAATAATATAATAGCACATCAAAACTTAGTTGACTCAGGGGATCTTTTTTCACTATCACTTCATTCCATCATATGTTACCCATTTATTTACATCTAATGCAGTCATAAAATGTGTAATGGACAAGTTTTACTTCATTACTAACATGCGTACTCTCTTTCTCTCCGCAGATGAGTCCACTTCTTCTTTAATTCCCTCGGCTATCACCCTTGTAAAAATGGGGTGATTGGGTGTTTTGTCATCTAGTAAACTAACCTGGAACAAGGCCTGTGTAGATCTCCTGATGTCAGAGGATTCAGACTCCAAGCCCTACTGCTTCCCAGGTTTGGAGGATCAGGATGGAGCCTCGGGGTGCAGAGCGTCCACCTCATGCAGCTCTATCCCAAGGGGGGACCCAGGGTGCAGCTCCATGGCACAGCTGCACCGCATGGGTGCCTTCAGCCAAGGTAGGCCTGACCTAGGCCTCCCTTCTGAGGGCAGCGACAGCAGCGGTCAGGACCCTCCCGCTTCGCCAGACAACCATCGCAAGAACGCTCGTTCTCGGTCACTACCCGAGGAGGATGTGGAGATGAAGAGTAGCGGATCGAGCGGGAGTGGGACCGAATCACACGGCAATGAAAGCCACGGCAATGAAAGTCATGGAAACGACAGCAACGGCCACGAGTCGATGGGAAGCTCCACCAGCAACAGCAAGGACTCGGCACTGCTTGAATCCTCTGAGAGCAATAAGAGGTTAGTGGTGGTTGGACTGATAAAACTATGAGGGTTGCTTCGTCTTTGCATAATAGAACGTACAGACAATCAACCAAATTACTGAGTCTTTGACAAGTCTTTGGCCGGTCTGACAAGCCAGCAGTAGGAGATAATAAACGGGGTCAAGACCCGAGGTTGCTATCTCAGGAATCTGCGAGTAGTTCAACAGAAAAAAATGATCACAGCAGTCTGTGTCTGTGCTTACAAATTACCGCAATACCTGATAAATGTTTTTTCAAGACCCCGATGGATAAAAAAGAAAATTCCAAAAATGCTAATCCGAAGATAACACCAGCTTTCCTGATGGGAAAAATTGTGCTGGGTTATTTATGCTCTTTCCTTTTGCCCTCGTAGTTACGTTTGCCCTTTGCTATTGAGTGACAACAATCAGCATAAAAATTGATCATTTCCTCCACCATCAACATGTCCCAGTCATAATAAATGCAGCTATCAGCAGCTGATGTATCTGTCCCTAATGCATGTAGATGAGTGAGTGAATCAAGGCTTCAGTGATAGCTGTCATGCTCTTGGCCCCAGAAGCCCAATTGAAATGTAAATGTACCTGCGTTGTAGGTTCCCACGCAAAAAAATAAAATAAATGTGAATGGGGACTGATTTGAATAATGACTTTCAAATGGAAGTGCTTTCAGGGGTATTCTTCCTGCCAATGACATCCTGTTTATCATAAAATGTTACGTTGGGACTTTTGCCAAATGAGGATTAGTCTGACATTATTTAGTGTTACCGCAAACATGTTCTCACTCCCTAAACTAGATCTCATTGCCAGCTCACATTGCATACAAGTGAGTCAGACTAGGAGCAGTTGGTGTCTGTTTTTTGCACTTTTTATGAAAGAATCCAACATGAAAAACATGATCTGTTTTCTATGTAGGACACACAAAAAACATGTTTTGGCAAGATACGCCCATGTGCTTCACGCTTCTGTTCGTTCTGGAGTAAACAGGTTTAAATGCCGCCTCATTTGCAAACACTTGATGCTGCGTCGTTAGTGTTTAATGTAGCCCTGGTTAATTATAAAGGCTATTTTCATGAATTATGAGGTGGTTTCAGCTTTATGTTTAAAGATGATCCTCAAGTTGTAGAGAATTTAAAGGGTAGCATATTATATGTATGTTTACAGATGTGTTCTGATGTTCACTTTTCTCACTCTGAGTGAGAGTTAATGTTCGCTTACTGTCCACGGCACACCTTATAGTTTAACTTTTATATGTTTAGTCACGTCACAGCCTTAGTATCTGACGAGTTATTGGTTACTGCATTTCTCAAAGAAAACTTTAAATGACTCAAGTACAAAAAACATTTTAAAAAATCCCCTGCCTCTCCACAAACGTGCAGACGTGACTTCATCATGATTTAAAAAATGTTCAGACGCAGTGCAGCCTGCCCAAGACATGACTACAGCAGTGGAAAAAATAAAATGACCATTCCTTCCAGTAGGAAAACTGGATGCTGGCTGTCTCTTTATAGCAGATGGGTTTTGTCATGCTCGCCAGCTCCTTGACATTTCTATGGCAACAAAATGTTTGTCTTTGTTTACTGGGTGGAGCCGGCCAAGTGGAAGGCATTGACGTTATACTGCCTCACTTTCAGCCTTGCCCTGCCTACCTCACTTGATCTTTTCACTATGGAGTTTTTTTTTTATTTGTTTAAAAACCGCTCCTCTTCCTGTCCGTATGCGCCTCGCACGCAATAGCTCCCTCCCTCAAAAAATGTTATTACTTCTTTTTTTCCCTCTCTCTTCTCACTCACGCCGCTCTCTTCACATGAACTTTTAACCTGTTGTACCATTTTTTTCTAGATCTCTTCCTCAGCATCTAAAAATACTCCGTCTTTCTCTGCGTTTAGTACCTTGCTACCTGCATCTGTTGCTCTTTAAGACCAAGGATGGATCCATGCTTTCATGTTTCACTTGTTTACTCCAAATTATGGCCCAATCATCTGAATGTCTCAGCAGAAATGGAGACTTGTCAGACCGGGCATTGTTCTCCTTCTGTTCAATTTTGATGACCTTGTGCAAATTTGAGTCTCGGTTTCTTGTTCTTAGCTGACAGGAGTGCTACCTGCTGCTGTAACCAGTCTGCTTCAGAGTTCAGCGTGTTGTGCATTCATTTTGCTTCATACCTTGGTTTTAATGAGTGCTTATTTGAGTTATAGTTGCCTTCCTGTCAGTTGAAGCTGTCCTCTGACATCAACCAACAATTTTCACTCAGGGAGCTGCTGCTCACTGGTTATTTTCTCTCTCTCTCTCTTTTTTTTTTTTTTTTTTTTTTTTTTTTTTTTTTTTTTTTTTTTTTTTTTTTTTTTTTTTTTTTTTTTAAACTTTCCATTTTT
>VUQG01006088.1:7767-22294 GCA_015106755.1 Etia nguti | reverse complement strand
CATCTCAGGCTGAATCTCAGGTGGTTCCTGTAGTCCGCCATCTTACGTGCTGTTTGCTCATACTGACGTACAAGCTTTAGGCAGTCCTTGCCAAAGTGGGTTAAAACGTCTTGATGCATTCTCAATCATCCAGGAAAGTAAATCTCCAAAAGTTGATTCTGTTCATCTGGACGTAGCGTTTTGTGGGAGAAACGTTTCGTCACTCATCCAAGTGACTTCTTCAGTCTCAGCTGACTGCAGGTTTCCCCAATCTTATAAACAGTACATTTGCATAACGACTGAAACCAGCCCACTGAAGGAACAATGGGCTGGGAGGTCAGTTCCTTAATCTTAATTATGCAAATTCTCATGACCATTGATCAACAACCACTGACCAAAACCCACTGATCAAAGACCACTGATCAATGGGCATGAGTACCATTCACAGAGAGTTGGGGAATGGCTGCAATCACAGCATTGTAAGATGGCGAAAGATGATGATGATTTTTGGACATCATCATTTTTTGGAACAAACATAGAATGATACACTACATTCATATCCTGCTTTGTCATCTGTTTTAGCATCAGATAAAGTGGGACATCATTTACAAAATGAACATTATGCTGTAGTCAGTAAGACTTGAAACTAGCGATTGAGACCATAAACTAATCAGGGAAGTGTTTACCAAGGACATAAATAATAGGCTTGTTTTCTCACAGGCTTTGATAGACTCAGACCTCTTTTTGAGGAGTCGCCCCCTGCTGGCTATTAAAAGAATGCAGGTTTGAGGCACCAAATATTGGATACACCTTTTGGACAAGTTTTTTTTAAACAGTGGATGACCAAAACATTTCCTAGAATATTTGTTTCATGTATTATGACTTGCATGTCTCTGGATGGAGTCATCAACTGAAAAGAACAACACATCCATTACATTTTATAAGCCTCCAAATTAAGGGAGTGAAACAAGAAAAAGAAAAACAAGCCTATGATTCCAATATTCTCAAAGAAAAATGAAGATGCACTGCAGTATTGTGCTGTGGATGGTTGGCTGCACAGCAGTTTTCATGACCTTAATGACTTCATAATATTGCATTTTGTGCGACTGTTTCCTTCTGTGCACAGTTGGCTACTCAGCGTAACACAGTCCTATCATTTGTTGATTAAGTTTGAGGAGGAATCATTAGCACTTGATTTGATGCAATAGATCTCCCTGTTGATGCAGTGTGAGGGGTTGTAAATGAGATGGATGAATAGAAATTGTCATTTTAATTAGTTGAGTCCATCAAATACTGAAATGTTCTCCACATGTGCTGATGAAAACGACCTCCTTCAAAGGAAAAGACATAAGCCATGCGATATTATATCTGTGTAAGCTGGTTGCATGTCAAATGTCAGCTCTCCACATGGAAGGAGTGCTGCAGTTACACAGCTGTCTGTGGCTTATTTTCACCATATAACAAAAAGGCTTGATTTTAACAGAGCCCCAGAAAGTAAAAACATTAGGCTGTTTAATGACTGATTGCATACAAATAACTACCTGATGTAAAAAGTTACTTCAGACTGAGCTCAACACAAAGTCTTTTAAAAGCAATAAAAGTTTCATCATAGTCCGTTTTTAAAAATCATTTCATGACTCACTCAAAATAATTGGACGCAGTGTGTACAAATTACCTTTACTACCCCACTGCTTTCCAAACAACGTACATTAGATTGAACTCTGTTTTCTGTTTTAGTTCTTTGATTTTGATTTTTTTTTTTTTTAAAGCATTATTCCAAGATATTCATGTGGAAGTATCAAAAACATTTCTTTTGGCTGTGTGGGTTGCCAATTTATCACATTTCCAAGCTTGGCCGTTCAGGTTTGATGACTTACTGAAAAGCAGATGCTTAAATGTGTGTCACATTAAAGAAGTACTAAATGTCCCTAAAAACTTTAAAATGTCCCCAAACCTTATTTAAATACAGAGAATATTAGAGAAATACAGAAGTGTTATGCCAATGGGCGACACTGTCTGATCACTAAGATTCACTGGTGGGTTGTAGAAGTAATCATTCTCTGATGCAAGTGCAATCTTGTTTGACACTTGGATGAATTTGCAAGAACAGTTTTGTGGAACAGAAATTTTCTGAACTGTTCTGAGTTTTAGTAATGGCCATAACTAACCTGCAGTAGCTCATGGTAGACCAGCCAAGCAGATGTGAGCACCTGCACAAAAACTACTGCTGTAGATGCACAAAGAATCAATATCAGTTTAAGTGGACGCTATATTTAGAACATTTTCATCTTCTTTCAGTCAAGGAAGTGAAGCCATTACATTCCAGACTTCATTGACCAAAACAGTAATTTTACGCCACAAAACAAGGGAATTGCTTGTCTAATGCTCCCTCGACTGATTCGTTTCTGACTTTGATGTTTAAATGGATTAGTTCACAGCTGAACTAAAAAAAACAACTCCTGTTTTCTGAAAAGTAAAAATCATTGTTTTTGTTGAGTCTCCTGGCCTTCGACTTCTTTCTACAAACCAATAGTCTTTGCTGACTGTTGTCACATATGAACTTTAAGCATTAAGTTAACATGTACTGCACAGACTGAGTTATTTTTTAGCATTGGACCATGCTCCATGCTTCAGTGGATCTAACTCCACAAGAGTTGAGACACTGGCAAGGTCTTACTGAGCAAATACTTTACATATCGTCAGACAGTAAGATGGAAATTTCATTGTCTAAATCTATATTATTTTTGAAAATATATTATATAAAAAATCAGCTCTAATAAAAAAAACTCTTAAAACTTTTTAAAAACTGTTTTTCTAGAAAAAGTGCTCATTTTATAATTTTTTAAAACTTTTAACGGTTAAAATAATGTACTTGGTAACGTAATGAGCAAGCCTGAATTGTATTTTTTTTTCTGGAACAAAAATGTGTTTGCTTGTAGTAAATCATTTACTTGTTATAAATCATTGTACTACCAAAGTTCTTCTCTCAATTAGATTCAAGAGAGAGTTGTGTCCCAACAGTTCACTTGGTTAAACCAATGCATTCCTGTTTCAGAATGATAAAATATTTACCTCCTTATATATTTGAGGGCGTTAAATCAGGAAGATATTCCAATCATTTCCCTTCTCCAGCAGTGATGAGTTATATTTCATACACAGTGCTGTGAAAAAGTATTTGGCCCTTTGCTGATTTCTTAGGGTTTTTTTGGCATTTTTGTCACCCTTAAAATGTTTTGGTATCGTTAAACTAATTTTAATAGTAGGCAAATATGACAGGTGTAAATACAAAATGAACATTTAAAATAATGATTTAATTTATTAAGGGATAAAAGTTGTCCAAACTAACTCACTCTGTGTGAAGAAAAAAATGTCCCCCTTTTTAAATCATAAATTAACAGTCATTAACCACATTTTTGGGAGAGCTGTGTTAAATTTCACAAGCCACACCCAGGCCTAATTAATGAGAGACATGTTGACTCAAGCAATCATTTATATAAAAGCTGTCTGACACAGTGAAGTGGGCTACAATGTCATAAGAAAAACAAAAACATTATGCTGCAATCTAAAGAAACAGCTGAGAAACAAAGTCAGGGTTAGAAAACCAAGGCTTTGGGACTCCAGTGAACTTCAGTGAGAACCATTTTCCACATATGGAGAAACCTTGGTACCTTCCTAGGATTGGCTGGCCTACTAAAATTACTTCAAGAACGCATTGATGACTCATCCATGAGGTCACAAAAGAATCCAGCACAATATCTAAAGAACTACAGGACTCATTTGGCTCAATTCAGATCATTTGAGACATTTGGAAAAAATATTCTGTGGACTGATACGACAAAAGTTTAACTTTAAGCTCAATCACACTCGGGGTATGTAGCGGCTCAATGATCTGAAAACTCCACCTCTGTATCACTTTTAAAAAAAAAACAACCTTTTTACACCTGGACAGGTAAGTTTGAATCATCCTTTTTCTTTTTTAAATAAACAAAATCCAAATATAAAAACTTCATTTTGTATTTATGTCTTATCTTTGTTTCACAATACAATCTGAAATGTGTGACAAAAATGCAAAAAAAAAAAGAAAATTAGAAAAAATAGGAAAAATAATTTTTCATGGCACTTAATTAAACATATGCACTTTGCATTATTCAGCTACTCAGTCTTTTCCATGCAGGGTTTCTTGCTATAACCTCTCTTTTCTTCCTGCCCATCTCTGCTTAGATTTCAGACTCCCCTGGGTCACATACACATAATGATTAGAAAAATAGAATCAGTTTATTCCCTGTGTCTTTACCTCCCTCCTCCCAGCATTCATGCAGCATGTGGGTACTGCTACCATACTTGCGTGGGAGGCAATTTTGCGGGTCATGAACAAGAAGCAGTAGTGAACGATGTATTATTTATAAGAACAAACACAAGTGGCAGCCGTGTCTCTGCATCCAGCTCTCCAAACAGAAAGGAAGATTACTAAGACTCTGCCAGGCTGTCTGACAGTTTGGGGATTCGATTATGGGGGAAGACAGTGGAGTAAAATTATCAGTTTAGTCTCAACTGTGCAACATATGTGAATGTAGAACTTAAGATTTATAAAGGCCAGCTTGGAATCTTCTTCCTCCTGAAAGAAAATCTTAAAAGTCCATTTGCGTCTGTTCAGTTAATTATTATGTGATGATATAGTGTATATTTAACTGTTTGCTACATTCACGGTGCTCCTCAGCCTGGTTGAATTTATTGGATTTGCAGGGTGTGCTGGCAGACAGCTATTGACAAGAGTGTAAATTGATTGGTCCATGAGAATGTAAAGCTTTATCTCTGTTAAGATAAGCTGTCTTTGGCAGAGGCTTGACATATGGATTATCATGTAATGAAGTGCAAATGTTGACTGTTTTTCCTTAAAAAAACAAAAATGTATCTTGGAGTCTAGACTGCAGACGTGCAGTTAGCTGTTCCCTCTGAAAAAACATTGAAATAAACACCTCAACATTAGGACTACAGATTACCTTTAAAATTAGTGGACGTTAAAAGAAAGAATATTATTAAAATATGGTGAAAGGGGTTGTTGCACATGATACTAATGCATATTTCACTCTAAATGATTTTAGCTCATACATTTATATGGCTGTACATGGACAGTAGATGTGAGACACCTTGTAGATTAGTATAACTAATTAAGAATGCTCAAACCAAGAATGTGTGAACAGGTTAAAGTTAAACAGCACTGAATATTACAGCTCACTGTCTGCTGGATGGATAGTATGCCATTCAAAGTAATGGGACTGTTTGGTTTCACTACCAGTGTGGCGCTAAACTAGTGTACCACTGTGCCATGTAATCATCACTGTTGTCTAATGGTATTTTAGCTCCTTATTAACTTTTTAAAAATGTCTTCGAATTCCTAAAAAGTGGCTGAAAAATACTGCCTGCTGCCATCAGACAGTCGCTAATAGGTTTTGATATTGACAAATGCCACTTGGGAGTACCAAACATAATAATAAATGGAAATAATGAATGGAAGAGGTTTTTAGAGGTAGATTGACTTTTTTTGGAATGAGGGCAAAACTGAATCTCAGTGATGATGTAGAAGAGGATAAATAAAGCAGAACAAGAAAGCCCTTTTCTTTCCCATAATGCACCCGACTCTTAAACACATTTGATCACATTAATAATCAGCCAAACCCATTAGCTGCTTGCTGAACTGTTTACTTTTTGTTTTATTCAGTGTATTCCACTGTTGAGAGTGAACTCTCGGTTATATCACTAACACTCAGCTGTGGCATCCTACTTATTCAACACATGGATAGGTTCCAAGTGCTCTGGGTCAGAATATAGCACTGTTTATTAACCACATGACTGGAAACGTACAGTATTTAGGCCTAGCTCAGTCTGAAAACATTTGCTTTCACTTTTGTTGTTGTTATTGTTATTGCGTCTTGTCATAAAAATGTACTCCTGGCAAAACAAAAAAGAAGGCAATTGTCCCGTTAGCGTTACAGGATTATCAAGTGTACAAAAACATGCACAGTAGCCTCGATAATGACCCTACGAATGTCACAACATATTGGGTGTAAACAAACCATTTTTTCACCTGCCTGGTTTAAATGTGCGGCTGATGATTTGAATAAAAAAAAAAACAAATCCAAAATGTCTCCGTCAGATTCTCTGGCATGCGATTTAGTGGAGTTCTACTGTATGTCTGAGCTGTGAGGGAACTCTTCACGTTTGCTTTATGTCTTCACTTCATGGCTATGTATCAGACTGCTTCCTGCTCTCTCAGCTATACCGTGGATGCTGGAAGGTTCGGGTGGTACACGCCTGACAGTTTACGCTGACAAGCCCGTCAGACGGCGGCACTGGAGAACTGGCAGAATTCTCTGTATTAGAGGGCGCGGGGTTGTGCCGTGAAACCCAATGAGCAAATGTTTGCTCTCCCCTCCATCCTCTCCATCCAACCTCTGTTCACTTCATAGGCAAAGCAAATATTGTACTTCTGTTGATATATGATTGCTTTTCATGTGGTATCAGATAACAACATCATGGGACACATGAGAAGTCATTCATCTAGACACCTTTTAATATTTACAGGTTGTCATTTGTTTTTATCAGTAGTACCCAGTATTCAGTATTTTTAACCCTTTCCAACACTGATACTAGCTGCAAACATACAACAGTTTCTGAGGCTGAAAAACAAAGTCGGCTTAGAAGTGTCAATAGATGCTGTTCTTTTAACGGCCACCGGAGGCTCCAAAAGTGGGTTGGTCCGATAGTGTAAAAGATGGGAGGAAGGTCAATGTCAGAGCGTCCAGACTGGATGGGCAACTACTTTAAATAATAAACTTAAATTATTATTTATTTCAAATTACAGGAGGTGAGACTACATTCATGCTGTTGTGTATGTGCAGTCATATCCATTACAAATCAGTGAAAAAAGTACATCCCCACAGTACTATTTGTTAATCCAATTTAATCATAATCACACACTGGGTCACATTTACTCACTACACAACAACCTCAAGCATAAACAACCTACTTTAAACCACACCATGAACTTGTATGGGTAATTGCAACCAAGAACACATAGTACACTCATAGAAAAATAATAATAAAGTGCAAAAGCACGTGTCTTTGATGGCATAGTGTACACAGCAGGATGACTTTTTTTCTTTCGGTGTAGAAATGGATTAATGAACTCACCATGCTGTGGGACAGCTGGGATCCCTGCCTAAAACTAAATAAATGAACTTTTTAGTCCCAAAGACACTTCCCAAAGTGTGACCCATGTGTTCCAAAGTAGTATAAATAAGAAAAGCAAATATCAGAAAGTCAGAGTTTAACAAAATAAATGAATAAAAATAAAGCCCAAAGCAACTCAAGGAGCCCAATGGAGACAGAAAGATGGACACTGGAACTAAGAGGGAGATCAGATAAACACTTATCAAAGACTGGGAGGCGACACACAGGATTTATTCTCACCACAGAGCGGGATAGTACAGCAGAATTAACCTTAAAGTATAATAAAAAGAGCAGGGAGAGGGACAAAGGAAAGAATCAGAAATTTACAAAGCCACAAGAAATTTTTTATTCAAAATAAGACCAGAGTAAACTTTAAGAGGCGTAGAAGTTAACCCAAAAAGACAAACAAGAAGACACGGGAATGTATAAGACTAAGGGTGATACCTAAAACTAAGGTTAGAACACAAAGCAAGGCCCATACCAAAGGCCTTTATACTAATAACTCATCCAAGTGGGATTTGGTTATGGTGAGAATGATTTTGTGGTATTTTATTGAATAGCGACTTAGCACGACTTAGCGGGTATCTGTTTTTTCCTAAAGACTTCTTATCATGATGCAATATCTTGGTGCTGGCCTTTGTTTGTGTCACTTTCTATTAAATTAAAGTAGCTCTCTGTTCTCTGCTTTAATGCCACTTACATTAATATTCTTGTAATTTATGCTGCTGATAATAGTACTGACAATTATTTCTGCTCGAGACAAACTTCATTGACCTCTGCACCTAAATTGATTGCTTTTTGCCAGTTTGTCATTTCATCAAAGAACTTTGCACTCCTCAGTTGGAGGCTAGCAGGAGAACTGCAGTGTTTCTGAGGAGAAGCCAGATTGTTTATGTGTCACTTTGACTGATCAGAGGTTGATTTGCATGGCTGCTTCCTCTCAACTCCACAGCCTAATGAGTCTCTGTGAGGAGAAGGCACTTTTTGTGAAACTGTTGTCACTTGTCATTGTGAATTGCCTCTGAAACACAGCTTTATTCCGCCTCACACAACATTTGACTGCCTGGCTGCATGCCTAGACACCATTAAATTCTGGAGCCCAAATGAGAAACGGGCCTGTAAGACAAGTGTGCTGCAGTGGGTGACAATGAGACGGGAAGCAGTAGGCTGTAAACTCAGGGGGGTTCAGGAGTAGTTTTGCTGAAGAATAGTTCTGAACTAGGAACAGTATTAAGTCATTAAGTCTGTGTTTTTTCAGATTGTCCTTCACCAGAGTAATTTTCCAGCTGCTTAAACTTTATCTAAGACAAACATCTGTAAGACTCTAGAGTTTCACTGCAAAGATTTTCAAATAAGAAAGTTACTCAAAACTTTAGATGGTAACTAAAACATAAACTAACATACAAATTACATTTTTTCCCACTTGTGACCCAGAGATGAAAGTTTTTTGGCATCAAAATTTGACTAATGTTTTCATTCTTAATCTAACCTACTAACAGAGTCTGATGTCTTTTGACTGTGGCAAATCAAAGGTTTAGTTATAACCAACAACAATGAATCTTCAAAAGCAACAAAATGCAGACGGTTTTCCAACTGCAACTTTCACTTTCTTAATGAATATCTCATACATTCTTTGCCATAAATTTAACTTTTAACCATTTTTCAAAATAGAAATACATTTTTTGCAGCTATAATGAATAAAATACCTTTCAGGGTGTCCTATATGATCATTTGGGTGCTAGGCTTTGGTAAAGTTAGTGTCGAAACACAAACTAGACCAGAACTGAGATGCAGTTATCTTTTTATATTTTTGTTCAAAAACAAATGAGCTGAACTGCAGGTTTGCAAATTTACCTACACTAAAAACATATTTCCATAGGAAAGGAGTTGAGTAGATGAAATGGAGCTTTGCTATTGGGCACATTCTAATCAGGACCCCTTGGCATCCGTCATATTACAGCGCACACCGTAGTCAACATCTGTCTCCCCTGTCCTTCCATCAATCACTGGAAACATAAATGGCCTCTGTCTTCAAAGTGTGACATGGAGCATATTTGCATGGAGCTAATTATATTTTTTCTTAAATAATGTCCTGTATCTGAACCCAGTTTATTCCTCCACCCTGTGAAAGTAGCTTCTGGAGTGTTGAGGGTGTATTTTTTTAACTCTTGTCTATAGCCTGTGTGGGTGGCGGTTTGATGGACAGGATGTAATAGTGATGATACAGTGTTGTAGTTCAAAACAAAACAAGCCATCTTTGAATATGCATAAGAAAGTAAGAGAGGAAGCATAGTCTGAGTGGACTAGTGGGTGCACAGTGATGTAAACTTTTAAATGTTAATTATTGATTTAACCACACAATGTGGTTCACAAATGACTGATTGTCTAAAAGTGAGGATTCAAACAAAGTAAAATGAATACACAAAATATTGGTGATGAAGATCAGAGAAGTGGAGTAGTGATTTTCAAAGGTAAAGACTGCTCAGCAGGTGACATTTGAAAACTGCAAATATAAAGCTTTCTTGTAATGTCCTAATTCATTTCATATGTTTTTAATTCAGAAGTCAGATCTATGCATAATGTGTGGCAGAAGTTATGTTTTTACTTTATTTTACTTGTCTAGATCCACAAAGAGCAGAGAATGTTCGATTATCAGAATCACAGCAATCATTACACTATTAACTAACAGTAATAAACAGTAATAAAACGAATTATTCATTAGTAGATAACAATTAACTACAGTTTGTTAATGAATAGGTAATTGACAGCT
Organism: Etia nguti; assembly: GCA_015106755.1. Lineage (NCBI taxonomy): Eukaryota > Metazoa > Chordata > Actinopteri > Cichliformes > Cichlidae > Etia > Etia nguti. Next base: position 12,315 of record VUQG01006088.1, on the reverse strand, counting down.
TATTAAAGTTTATTATAAAATCTTACAAAACACATTATGTTGCTGTTAAACGATACAGATCAAAACCTTCAGCTGATCTTGATATTCCAGTACACGACATAAAACATACACTGCCAGTGAATAGAGGGGGGACCTGTCACCCTCCACCACACATAGAAAGATAGGATGAAATGTAGGCTGATGCTTTTCACATCTACTCGTATTGCACATTCAGACTGGTATGTTTTTCGTATTGTAGTGAGCCACTGAAAGTTAAAAAAAAGAAAAAAGTTAAGGGTCAGGGCTTGGGGGGTATAATTCTGAGAAAAAACTCAAACTTCTTGTAAATTTGGCACTTTTTTTCTCATGAATTTGCCACTTTAATGTAAAAAATTCAGAGTTTTTTCTCAGAATTATTCATCCCAAGCCCTGACCCTTATTTTTTTCCACCTTTAGTGGGCCTAATATGCCGTTGTGCTTTTCAGCTGCACCTAGGTGCATGAGCTCACAGCGAAGGTAGGGGAGGGCCCAGTCATGTTGAGAAATTTGATTGGTGTGCAGTGGACCTTCAATTTGCGCCATTGGCTCAAATGTGTGTCTGCCAACCAGGAAAATGTCCAGAATGCCAGATGACCAGTCCAGCCCGGCCCTGGTGAACCTGTAGTTACTGCATTTCTTATGCAGTTGTTGAGTAAATGTAACTATAAATCTGCTCTATAGCTGGAGTCAAAACATTTAGCTTGACAATTTTCTTGTGTTTAAGCACAAGTTCTCAGTTTCTGAAATTATAGCCTTGGTTGATTCATTTATAGCCCAGTTTATATATTACATACATTTTTGAAAAGTGTCACTCTGTATTTGACCAGTTGTTAGAGTGGTTTAAAAAGGAATGACAGAACTATTTAAGGAACGGGGCCACAGATTTATGACTTCTTTGGTGAGATCAAATTGTTTGTGTGGGTGGTATTGTGGTGGTATAATGCTGGATTTCAGAGATAACCTAGCATCAATTTTTAACAATGTTAATAACTATGACTCAGACTCATTGGTTATATGCAAAACACTATGTTGAAACTGAGAAAAAACTTAAGATGTCATAACATTTACAATAGGGTGTAAGTACCAACCACTTTTTTGATTCTCTAATTTTCATATTGGCAACAATCCTGTGTGTTGAAATCCAACAATGAATGTGTCTACTAATAATATTTTGTGTCAAAACCTGATTTATATCTTGCTCTTTTTTAATAAAGAGCTCTGCTGTAGTTCAGAAAAAAGGAAAACACACACACACACACACACACACACACACACAATGGGCTCACATTTGAGAGCCACAGAGACTGGAAATGACAAAAAAGTAAAGTACAGAGAGTCTAGTGCGATGTTGTTGTGGGGCATTTTTGATGGAATCTATTTACAGTAAGAAAACAGAGAATACAGTAAACAAAGAGAGTCAGGATTTTGACACAGATGGATGAAATGATCCTGTTCAGTTTATTCAGACATATAGTTTTATGTGTTTTTTTGGAAACAGATCTGCCACGGTCTCTGCAGTAACTGTTTTACGTGTTTCAAAGTTTTTTTAGTTGTGCCCTATCTTCTGTTTTGCTCAAACCTGGGTTTTTACTTTGTTCTTTACCTATGCTTGTTATTGCCATCATCTCATTTCTGTATATCCTGGTCATTTTAATGTCATATGACCTGTGGCACACCTGCATCAACTGTCCATTGTTTACATCCTATTGCTTTACTTTATGACTTCAGATGTCATATACAGTCAGTGTAACAGTACTGATGGTATTTGTAATTAGCATAGCACAATGTAACAAATTATATATTTTTTAATAACACATGCACAAATGGTAAAGGACAGAAATTTTGACTGAGACAGTTGATCATCTCAAGTACCTAACAGCTAAACCTAAAAACCTAATAGCTAGTACTAAAGAAACTTTTCAGTGGCGTAAGAACTTCACATAAGAAACTGATCCCGAATGACTTTTTTCATTAATTATTGTCAGCTTTGTTAGTTCTGACAATCCAACATCGTCATGATGGTGTTTAATTTGGTTCAGCTATGACAGTCAAATGGCAGCAGTAGAAATTGTGCTTAAAAAATTTCAACATTTTCACTGCACTTTACTCTGCATGAGGGTGAGAATGTGGTTTTACAGGCTTTTTGGTTTAAAGTCTCTCTCCATGCCAGTCACAGTGAAACCTTGTCACCCCATACTGGTTTTTCACAGATGTATACGGCAGTTAGTGTGGCACGTAGGCAGCATACTCTGCTGAGTGGAAGGATTTGCTGGCTGGTGTCAGGGAGCCTGTCAGAGTGGAGGAGGTATGTGATGCCACAGGCCTCAACAGAATGTGTTAAAAGCACCGTCTCCTGTTTACAGTGGCATCGTTTACCAGAGTAATTGAGTGGAGAAAACGCTCTGCTCCTCTGAGCAAAAACCACCCATGAAGAGATGAGCTCATAACCAATGCACTTTATTCCACCAATTATTCACCAGCCTGCAGGAAGTTGAATATCAAGGCTTGTCTGAGAGAGAGATTATGACCACATATGCACATGTGTAAAAATCTGGATACAAGATTAAGTGACCAGTCTGTGTTTAAAATAAGCCTTGTATATGAAAATGTTCATAAGAACACAAAATCTCTCTCAAAGGTGCTTCACAGACATGGGCCACAGGGTCCATTTTGGCCCACTATATAGCTTTGCAAAGCATAGAAATTAAGTCTATATAGTGAAGTGAGTTTCTAAAACAAAAAAAACCAGAACACATCTGCATGTATGAGCCTGATGTGGATGTGAAAACTAATCCCTGGCTCAGTCTCTAGGTACACAGTAAATGTAGAGCAGCTAAAACAGACACTAATACCCCAAACAATACAGCAAATCACTAAGAACCACCTACAGGTGTGTATGATTAAAGGCACACAAAACTAAAGTACCACTCAAACAGGATAATGTAGATACGGTCTTACTTGTAAGGCTTGTAGGCTACTAGCAATTTTCACAGTAGTGAGGGGTATGGCAGCATACTACTCATACTGAATCAAAAGCAGCCCTAGCTAACTGTTTTCCTACCGTTTTAAGTAGGAGGTGTGATTGATGATGTAGCTTGATTGGAGCTGGGACTGGGACATCAGTCCAATCAGGTGCAGCGGCAGATAAGGGCAGGATGTAGGGGGAGGCAGCAGAAAAGGCAATCCTGTGTAGCAAGAAAACCATAGTCAAAAGAGTAAACATAATGAAGGAGAGGGCAGGACATACTGTACCCCTGCCTTCAGGATTACAGTACGTTGCTAATTACTTGATGTTAACTTGTGTGACATTTTGGATATAGATAATGTAGGCTCGGGATAGGCTCCAGCCCCCCCGCAACCCTGAAAAAGGATAAGCGGAAGCGAATGGATGGATGGGTGGATAATGTAGGGTCAAATGAATACAGCCTCAGTACACAGGCCTAGAAACCGACCCATGACTATCTGGCAAAGGAAACGTGTATATTTCCCAACCCGTTGACGAGTGGTTGCTGGCAGACTGGTCCGTGGATTCGTGGTAACCACCTGTTACTAGGTAAGACTATGTATTCCCCAAGCAGTTGGTGAAAATCTCTTTGCAACTGGTTTGATTGGTAGTAGATAATTGTGATAGTTGACCGTAGTATAAAATGTATTGTATTTGGAGGTGAGGCACAACTTTTACTTTGAAAGCAAGTGTTCATTGTTTCTGGTTTGAGTCACACTTTTTCAAGGTCCACAAAAGAAGCCCCTTATAGGAGTCCTCTGATCCCGCTTGGTAACAGTGAGAACTCCCTTGCTAGTGCCTGGTGAGACTTCTTAAAAGATGTGATAAGTTTCTCCTGGACGATTCCACTCCTGCCTGTCCATGAAGTTGAGCTTGATATTCACCATTGAAAATCACAGTATCTACATTTCCCTTTCCCAGATTTGCCATATGTAGGCGGTGCTCATTATCTGAACCTCTAACCGAAAACATTGTCCCTTATGTTTTGTCAGTGTTACTTTAGCTCAGGATCTGCCCTCTAAGGAATTTTTTGTCCTATTGTGAAAAATTGCCTAATATTAACAATTTCCCAAAGAATTACACCGATTCAAACACTGGCCTTCTTCATTTCTGTACTTGTACATATTATAATGGAAACCACTTACACGGTTTGTCTGGATGTAGCAAAATGCAATCATTCTCAATAAACACATGTAGAACAAGTTTAAAGGAATTAAAGTGGCCTTTCCATTATTAATGAGGACAAACTGGGCTGTCTCCAGTCCATTTATTGACTCCCAACTCAAAATTGCCTCTTAATTGTGTTTCTGTATGCAGAATACGGTTTCATGTGTGATTTCAGTTGCAGTTTGGCTGCAGTACGCCTTTCAGCATATGGCTCAAGTTGTTCCTGAGAGTCTGTAATGGGCACAGAGACATGTCTTGCTGGATTTGGCAGTGGCATGGTGAGAGGAAATTTTTGCAAGGAAGCCAAAGAAGATAGCTTCCTCTCTTTAAAAAAAACAAAAAAAAAAAAAAAATGCAAC
>VUQG01006084.1:8779-22263 GCA_015106755.1 Etia nguti | reverse complement strand
CAGAACTGCATTTGTGGCTGGTCAAAACTAACAACTGACATGGGCCTTAAAATCCACCAAGGCAGTAAGAAGTGCCTCAGCGAGCTGAGAAAGGAGCCTTGCATTGACACATACTTTTTAAGAAGTAAGTCAAATCAGTCGATTGAAGTCCAGAGGCAGGAGAATCCCCACAGTCCTCAGGGTATCAGCACCCCATTCGAAGTTCATTGTTGTACAGACCCTCCCATAGTCTCCAGATTGGAGCTCAGTCAAATCCAGCCAGTAGCAGTTCCCAGTCTAGAGCTTAGCCAGCCACACCCAATATTAGATTCTAGCTCAGGGCCCGGCAATTTAATATCAGCCCCTAGCTTGGAGTTTAGCCACCAACAGCTAGCAACCCATTTGTGTATGATAATCTAGATCAGATCTCTAATCCCTAAACCTAACCAAGGAAGAAAAAATGGCAGATTAGCTTGGGTAAAAGACTGAAATAGCAGTCTTTTACTCATAACAGCCATCCCTCAAGATTCTCTCCATTTAAAGCAATGCATTATCAGGGACTATAACATCTAGTCCTTTTACTGAATCAGAAGACTGATGAGTATTTGAAATGTCAGCAATTCCTGATTGTGGTATCTTTTATTGTAGTTTCAACACTGATTAATCAGTTGTCATAAACAAAGCAAACGTTTCAGTTATCCATGCTAAAAAAGTAGCAAGGCTTGTTGTGATTTGTTTTGTTTGGTACAGTCATCTTTGGTGATACTGACTCCAACAGTGTAACAGAGTGGGATAAAAAAAAAAAACAGACCCAGCAATTTCTTCTCTACTCCAGCGCCACTGATTCCATCTCCTACTCCAGAGATAGGATCTTTTAAAACTGGTCGGACCTCGGCTACGCCTCAGCTGAACATGGGGCACACTGAATCCTTTTTTACACGTATCTTATAATCTTTTTGGGGTTCTTTTGAAATACAGAAATGTGTAAAAATTTTAAGTCATTTTAAGGTCTGAATGAGTACGGAAATAAGAAAAGACCATGGAGCAGTAGTTGGTTAGTAAAATGATTTGTAAAAAGTCAAATTTGAAAAAGATTTGTGTATACAAATAAATTATTTTTAGTGCTATTTATGTGAGGCAGCAAACACACCAGCTGGATTTGGTTAAAAACAATAAAAAGAAGTATGGCATTTGACAAAATGGTAAAGGCCACTTCTAAGAATGTATGTCACAGCCTACCAAATATGTTTGCCTTTGCTTTATACCTAAACTTAATCCACACGTCACTGTACTAAAGAAAATGTGTCTATACCTTTCAGATATATATATATATATATATATATATATATATATATATATATATATAGACCTGCACCTGCATTCCAGAATACATTACAGAGGCATGGCAATGTAGTGAAAATGAGAAATGAGCTATATGAGATAGCATGTGGGAAGACTTATTATCTCACCGGCCTACACAGCAATTGACCCAATTTACCACCATAGCATAGCATAGAGCCTACCTCAGAATTATGGAGTTATAGGCATGTGTAATGACTTTAAATACAAATATCTGATTTAAAATTCTTAGCTTTTTCCTTCTGCTAAGCTCAGTGGCTCACGCTAGCATCAGAGTGTGTAAAGCCATGACTCATATTTCTTCTGTAGTGGATTCTTTCATGGGAATTTTCACTTCTTTTTCACTTCACTTCTTGTGTGCAGTGAACACCATTTTCAGGATTTTAGAGGAGTTAAATTTGACACAGTGTAACACCAGACAGTTCATTAGGAATACTTTGTTAGTACAAGGATGGACCCCCTTCTGCTTTCAGGACTGCTTTACTTCTTTGATAGATAGATTCAACGAGGTGCTGGAAATATTCATGAGATTTTGGTCCATACTGACATGACACCATCATGCAATTTCTGCAGGTTTGTCAGTTGCCACCCCCTTGATGGGACTCTCCAGTTCCACTACATTCCAAAGGTGCTCTGTAGGATTGAGATTCAGTGACTGTGAAGGACATTGGAGTACTCTGAACTCACCGTTATGTTGACCTTAGTGACAATATTGGTTATTCTGTTGAAATTAGCCAAACGTTGAAGGATACACTGTGGTCATAGATGGCTGGACCTGGTCAGCAACAATACTCAGGTAGGCTGTGTCATTTAAATGCTGCTCAATTGGTACTAAAAAGCTCAAAGAGTGACAAGAAAATATCCCAGCACCATTACACCAACAGCAGCAGCCTGAGCAGTTGATACAGGCAGAACGGATCCATGCTTTAATATTGTTTATACCAAATTATGACCCTACCATCCAAATGTCACAGCAAAAATTGAGATTCTTCAGACCAGGCAATTAGTTTCAGTCTTCTGTTGTCCAATTTTGATGAGCCTGTGTGAATTATATCCTCAGTTTCCTGTTTTTAGTCGGCAGGAGTGGTACCCAGTGTTGTCTTCTGCTGCTGTAGCCCATCTGCTTCAAGGTTTGACTTGTTGTACATTCAGAGATGTCCTTATATGACTTACTATTGCCTTCCTATTAGCACAAAGCTCATAACTTGGAGCAGCTAAAAACCATGCTATAGTAAAAGTCACTTAAATGTCTTTCTTTCCCTTTCTGATCCTCAGTTTTAACAGTCATCTAGCCCATGTCTACATGCATAGAGCTGCTGCCATGCGATTGGTCGATTAGACATTTGCAAGTAGTTGAACTGGTATACTTAATGAAATGGCCGGTGAGTGTACAAGATTCCTTTTAAATATTTAGCATTGCATTCTGTAAAATTGCTTTCTCTAAAGCAGACTACCAAAAATACCAGCATTTACAGCAGCAGCCTCCTCGGAGAAATGATGACTCAGAATGGTAACTTTATAGTAGTCATCAGCCTGACTTACATTACAAGTCTATTAATTTAATTGGGTGCAAGTCAGTCAGCCTCTTATTAAGCAGAGATTAGTCACAGGTTTAATACAAAGACACACAGATGGATGAAGATTTTTTTATAAAAGCACAAATTAAGTATTTTTTATTTGTAGAGGTGAATGGTTCAGGTTATTTCTTGAGCTTACAGTATATCTGGCAGAGAAAAATACCTCACCAAAGAAAGTAAATATCAAGCTGTCCCGAAGTTGGTATCACTGATACCTAATGAATGAAAGCATTGTGCTCCATTATTTTTTTGCGTGTTTTTTTTCACCAAGGTGAATTCTTGTTCCATATAAAAGTACCTGGCAGCAAAGCTAGCTCTGATTCTCATTCAAACAACAATAAAAAATCCGCCTGCACAGAAGCATGCATAAACCTGCATGCATTCAACTGAATGTACCTTAAAGTAAAAAAAAAAAAAAACAACCCCTCTTACTTTCTCTGCCCTCTGCACTGAATTTCCCCTAAAATTTCTCCTCAAAATCACATTACTGTATTGAATGTGATACAGTTTATGACACATCACATGATTTTCCTTGCTTAGCTTCCTTCTTATAGTGAGAATAGAAACTGCCAATCCAAAGACTGGGCTAAACTACGAAATCTGACAAAATCGTGGATTCTTTCAAATTCTAAATGGAGAGCTACATACTAGCACTGACCAAAATTACTTATGCATGAGCTGGTTAAAATAACAACACCAGGTTTAATAGGAAAATCTTTCTTTTTTATTATTGTAGGGTCTTTTATCTTACAATATAAACCGCCTTGAGGCAACTGTTGTTGTCATTCGGTGCTATATAAATGGAATTGAACAGAAATGAAAATTGAATGGTAATGCCAATGGATGTAGTCACTGAGTTTCCTACTATTGAATGACACAGACAGTTGTGAAGACTTTCAGTTTCACTTGCCCAACCCAAAACCCCTGCAAAAAAAACAAAAACCAAAAGAGCTTTTAAGACACAATAGATAGCATTAGGTATCATTAAGATAATTTTACAGTAGGAATAGGAAAAAAAAGGAAATCTACTTCTATGTTACAATGGGGAATACTTGTATTAAGCAGGGCCAATTATTCAAATTATGAGGTCATTCCTGTGATCCAAAAGCTTAAGTTGAGCAGCCGCACAGAGGAGCCGCACATATGATTATTGAACTACAAATTATATAAAGCTACTCCAATATTTACATTTTTTTTTAAAATACCACTTTAACAAATACATGAAGCAGTAATTTTTGTGGTTTTGTCACAAAGGTAAGCAAGCTAATGCGATGCATGCCTACACTCTACTTTGTCTTAGTTATTTGTTTTGTCTATAAACATTCTACAGTGAAATGTTTATCAGGATATGTTTAGAGCTGAAAATTCACGAGATATTAACACAAAACATTCTTGCTGAGCTCTTTTTTAGCATTTTCCACTGAAACTGGAGTGAGTATAGATGTTATCTTTTGTTTCACCAGGGGGAGACCTCAAACACAAAGAACTGACAGAAGCACGCCCTTACACCGTTTTTGCTGTCTAATAAAGATTCTGTTAACAGAACAACATGGAACAGTATTTTCTATTATTTATTTTTAGGTAAATCATTTCCTCCGCAAGTGATGAATGATCAGTCTCGAGTAAAATAAACTACACCCATCAAGTGCTTTAAAACAAAGCATGAGGTTCGTATAGATCCTTACACTTCCAGCTGTGTGTATGTGTGTGTGGGGCAGGGGAATCCCTGTATTAAGCTGCAGAATATTTAGAACCAGATAAACTGTTTATCACTGGTTATTGGTGGACATTTTATGGTAGATTATAAACCAAAATAAACAAGATTATTATCATTGTTCAGTCAATTTTACAGCTGCTCCCTTCCAGCTGTTTCCAGTCTTTGTGTACATTTTAGCTCTCAGTGATTTTGTTATTTATTGACATGATGCTCATAGGGTCGTCAGCAAAGGCAGATTCATGTCAAAATTTTGGCCGACCAACTTTAATATATGAGACAAGAATTCTTAAGATGACAAAGATGAAGTGGAGGCTTCATTGTATCATTTTTTTCCCCTTTTTCTGTATTTTGTGTAGCGTGAGATACAAAATCAGGTGGTATCTTCCTGGTATCACGTAGTGGTCCAATATTTAATGTCTTACCCATATATTGTATTCCTGCACTGCGAGTTCCTGTAAAGTCACAATATATTGTTGATTGTTGTTCAGGCAGCAGCTTAAAAATCATAGATAGTCTGGCTAATCTTAGGCAGAAATTTGTGTTGCTTACTTTTTATCTGCACTGTTTTTGTATCAAAATAGTCAGTGTAGCAAGATATTTAACAATTGATAAACTTCAATATACCTACTGTATTTGACTGGACATTTTTTTGGACTTTCAAAAAAACGTTCCTCTAGTGGCACACAGGGAGAGAGAGGAAAACCTGGAGCACTTTCTATTGTAAGTTAAAGATCCTACCGTATTAGAAAGAAACACCAACAATCACACAACTCCCTGTGAGCAAGTACTTGGTGACAGTGGGAAGGAAAAACTCCCTTTTACAGGAAGAAACCTTTAGCTCAACCAGGCTCAGTGAGGTGTGCAGCCATCCACTATGACTGGTTGGAGATGAGGGGAAAAAGAAGAGAACAGAGAGTGCAGAAAGCAGCTCTTACAAAAATGTGTGAGGATTGTGTGAGACTACTTTGGTTTATATTGTGGTTGTCTGACAAAGCTAAAGCTACGTTTTGATTTTGATTTTTGATTTGTTTGAAGTTTGAACTGCATCTGGTAGCTTTCTCTAAGTAAATATTCAGCTGAGGTGACAGAACACGTAAGAAGAAATGTGAAAAAAAAACAAACAGGAAAAACATTTAAAACATTTAAAACATTAAAAAATTAATCTTGAAATAAACAGGAATAATAAGATAGTATTATTATAATGTACCAAAGTAGTACTTTGTCACTGGATGAAATTACAAATCACATTTCATTTCTGTATTCAGACCCTTAAAAATAGTAATCTACAGCTGACTAGTTAATAGTTAAAGTCAAAACTTCTCTCCCTTCATTAACTATGACACAATCATTCATTTTCTTCTTTTCTATGGTGTTTCTCAGGAACATAAACATTCACACTTGTCATTGGTTGTCATGTCCACCAATGAGACACTGTTGCCTGGTGATTCAGATACTTCCCACCAGTCAGCTGTCTACCTTTATTTATTCACTGTGACTCATCTCCCTAGCATTAATGTGGCTGCTGATTGGGGGATTCAAAATACCTGTCTCTGTTTGTGATTGGTTGGGCTATTCTTGTAGAGCTATATAAACAGAGCTGAGATTTTGTGACCATGCTCAGAGTGAAGTAAGCATACCCATTGTATGTGCAAGCTGAATAAAAGTGAAGAGATGGGAAACTGACTTTTTGGCACATATAGTCACATCTTGATCCCCAATCTGACAATTTTATCCATCCAGAAAAAACATGAAATAGAGTTGAAAAACTTGCTTTTACTTCAAGTCTCCAACAAAAAATGCAGGGATATTTTTGGTTTTCAAACATTAGTTTTCAGTTTGTAATAGAATAAAAAGAACTACTCCCATATTAAACTTACTAGTTTTTAGATGGAGGTAAACCTACTTAAAAAGACATTTAAAGACACCCAAATTAAGGGAAAGAATTTTATTTCGTAATGGCTTCATATACACATAGTTGCCTGAATACATTTCTTGACAAAGTTTAAGTTGAAGATGAAATAAAGTTCATAATATAAAGCCTAAAAGCCAGCTTTGCCCAATTTTATGGGCACCCAAGGTTGTGCTTGTGGACAGAATGCTGGCATTGTGGTCCAGTCCTATCCCCTGGCACTTTTAATTTTTTTATATTTGTCACAATTACATGTTTCAGATCATCAAAGAAAAATATAAAATTCAGTTTTTTGATTAAGATTTATTATATTAAGGGAAAAAACATATCCAAACCTGTCTGGCCAAGTGTGAAAAACTAATTTACCCCTTGTTAAAACATGATTTAACTGTGATTCACCATATTTTTTTGAGAAGCTGAGTTCAGTTTCACTATCCACAGGCTAAAAGATCTCAAAAAACAATACATCATGCTCCGATCTAAAGAATCAGCTGGACAACATGTCATTGACATCTATCAGTCTGCAAAGGGTTACAAAGCCATTTCTAAGGTTTTGGGACACCAGTAAATCACAGTGAGAGCCATTATTCATAAATGGCAAAAACTTGGAAGCGGTGAACTTTCCCAGGAGTGGCTGGCCTACCAACATTACTCCAAGAGCACATCAAATAGGTCACAAAAGAATCCAGGACAGCATCTAAAGAACAGTAGGCCTCACTTGCCTTAGTTAAGGTCAGTGGATCCATGGGAAAGTTCCAAGGTGAAACCACTGCTGACCAAAAAAACCAAAAGGATTCATCTGACATTTGCTAAAAGATACCTCAATGACTCTCAAGACTTTTGGGAAATTTTTCTGTGGACTAATGAGACACGTTGAAATATTTGGAGGCTTGGAGTCCCATAGTATCTGACGTAAAACTAAAAGCATTTCACAAAAAGAATATCGTACCAACAGTCAAACATGGTGGCGATAGTATGATTGTCTGGGGGTGCTTTGCTGCGTTACGACCTGGATGACTTGCTGTAATTGATGGAAACATGAATTCTGCGCTCTACATGAAAATCCTAAAGGAGAATGTCGAATCATCAGTTCATGCCTTGAAGCTCAACCATACTTGGGTTGTGCAGCAGGACAATGATAAGAAAATACACCAGTAAGTCCACCTCTGAATGGCTCAAAAAAAAATAAAAAATGGAGTGGCCTAGTCAAAGTCCAGACTCATATCCAAATGAGATGCTTTGGCATGACCTTATTTGGACTCTTTGGATTCTGGTTTATTTGATATTCTAAGATTTAGTGTATATTCTTGGTTCTGGTTCTTTTAGTTGTTTTCTGCTTTGTCTAATATTTGTAGTTTCTGGTCTTAGTTTTGTCATCTGGTCTTCAGGTTCCGTTTCCCCTGTGTTCCACATTCCTTGTTTTATCAGCCTCGTCATCATGTTTCTTTGACTCTTGTCTCCACCTTTGTTGTTCCCTTTCTGTCTTCCCAGTCAGGCTTGTTCCCCTATCTGTTATTTCCTCCGGTCCCATTGTCAAGCCCGTCGCAGTCTTTGTCTCCATGGTTATTGTACTTCCTGTTTTATTTTGAGAGTCTGTTGCCCTGTGTTCAGCGTGTTCAGTTTTGCTTTCCCTGTCCTGCTAGTCTGTATTAGTCCTGTTTCCCATCCTCTCATTAACCTGTGTATATTTAAGCCCTCTGTCTTCCTCTGCTCACTGTTGCATCGTCCCCACGGTCCCTTCGTCTCCTTTGTTAATTTTTATTTAATTAAAAAAAAAAAAAGAAATCAGTAAGGGCGTAAATACTTTTCACAGCACTGCACTCTGCAGCTTGATGTTGCCATCGCTGAAAGCACCTACAGTAGCCACCTGAAGCTAAAAACACATTAACATCAGATCATGCCTATAGGTATATTTCATAATATATTAATAAAATTATAATAAAGTAAAATGTGTATTATAAAATAATATGTCTACCATAAAAATGTTTTCAACAACACATTCCCTCCATCCCCCGTTTAACCTTATTTTTTCCTTTTGAAAAGCAGCTCAACAAGCACCGATATATTTATGCCACGCTCTTTGAAATTATGTCATCGTGGATTGTATTGCCCAGGTCAGGATGTCTGCTGACCTCAATAATTACTGACTGAAAAGTTGATAATGGTCCTGGCATTCATGTGACTGTTCATTTATACCACCTATCTAAACACTGTTCCACACCCTTGAATGGCAATGGTATTCCCTGATGTCAGTATAGCCTCTTTCAGCAGGAGCATCCTGCCTTTGAGGTAGGCGTTTCGACCTGGAGGTGTTCATTCTATTTAATCACAATGACTCATCCTTCTCACACTGCCGGCCCAGCAGCTCATCTTCTACACACTGAATAGCTATTCTTGTACAGATATATAAACACAGCAGAGATTTTGCAGATGTTATTTACAGAAAGAGAGCAAGGCAGAGAGAGGCTTTTTTTAAATTCAGATTTTAATGCTAAAGACAAAATCTTGTTTATTTTCTAATGATAGCCATTGTTCCCACATTCAGCCTATAAACCAGGGGTGGGAAATGAATTTTACCATGGGGATAAATGAGAAACTGGGACTTTTGTAGAGGCCCAGACCAACAAGCTGCACTAAATTCTGCTCAATATTAATTTGATCTCTTTATAAGCTTATTTGTGTGGTCTTCCACAACAGTCCAAGTTTTTTCATGTGGCCCCTTGGGAAAATTAATTGACCACCCCTCCTCTAAACTACTCCAGGTTACAGAGGAATATAAACACACACACACACACACACACTGTCATGTTTTCATATCCTTGCGGGGACATCTAATTGACATAATGCTTTCCCTAGCCGCCTACCCTAACCCTAACCACCAAAAATGAATGCCTAACCCGACACTAAAACCACCTTTTGAGTTAAAAAATGCCTTCAAACTCATGGAGATGTGGATTTTGTCCCCATAAGGGCTGTTGGTCCCCACCAGTATAGTAAACTTCAATTTTTGGTCCCCACAAAGATATGTAAACCTAGTACACATACACACACTCAAACAAATGAATGCTGAATCCTGATGCATCTTTTAACTGGCAAAAAGATAGCAGAAGATCTCAGATCAATGTGTGAGTTTTGCTAAAAGAATAAGAATGATCCACAAAGGGCAAACCTCTTAGCTTACCAATAATAATTTTTATGTAACTTACAGAGCACTTAAATACTTCTATGTTACAAAGGATTTGCTGCTAATGTTTTGGTGCCCAGCTTTAAAGGTCTTGTCGAATCCATGGCTCATCTAGCAAGTGGCTGTTTTTGCAAATGCAGTGAGTTTACCCTTTACTATAACTTATAATGAAGGGGTAAAGTGTTCCATGCCACCTGCTCACTCTCATTTCTCTATCTTTGCCAGCTTTGCAGCATAGTCATTGCAGGAGCCCATAAATTCAAGAAACCTGCATATGCCCCCTTTATAATGAGCACCTCTTGCCCAGTCATAGCTCTTCTGACTGTGGTGCACTTGAAGTTTTCAAAAGCACATCTGTTGTTATATATCACACTTTTTTTTCTGTCCCTTGTTACTGGTTTTGTTGCTTAAAGGATTTTGGCTCTTTTTATAGCCCATTCTTGCATGTTAGTTTTCCTGGTTCTGATTTTTTATTTGACTTGAAACTTCCCCATGGGTGTCCTAAGTGGTTTTCATATGTGCAAAATTCTCCAAATGCCCAAAGCTGACTTGTTAAATCTTAATTACTGAAGGATACTACAACACTCAACATTGATTCCCTGCACAAAACCTGACTGTATGTAAAAGTACAAAGTCAGACTGAAAACAAGAAACTTCTTCAATTTTGACTTTTGACACAGTCCTTTAACAAACAAATTTATCTATTCCTTGCTGAAGTTTTTAACTGCAGGGCATGGTTTGGAATGTAATTACATTTAATAGCCACTAAATAAATAAGTACAGGTACAGAAAGCACTTCTCATCTTGTATCCCTGACATAAAAAAGGAATTGCAACACTTCCTGATGACATCACACATACGACTACGTCAGTGTGAGTATGACTGTGCAGTTTCAGATTTCAACATGTCCGCCTGATGTCCGGTTTGTTAAAAAACGAAAAGAAAAGAAAGCCAGCACCTTCCCTAAAGTCCCCAGCAGCCATACTACACTGTATTGGTGGATGTATACCTGTGTGTCTGCATGCCTCCTCTACAACATGCTTCTGAATTTTAACCAAGCAGAGTCTTCATTTTCATGTGTATGTGGGTTGCAAAAGACTTTCTATGCCAACGGTTATTTTTTGCAAAATGCAAGGGAAAAAAATACTTTCTTTACATTCAACAGAAGAAAACCAGTGACCGCATGTCTTTTTCATGACAGGAAAGCACTAGTTTGTGTCTCGTTTTGTTCCAGGTGAGTAGACAATTTTTAGAAGGACCATAATTCACTAAATTCCTTTTTTTAATTTAAACGTTGCAAATGTAGACAATTTTTTATCTTTTCTCATTTGACTTTGATATCACAAAAAACAGAGTGCAAAACAACAAACTAACAGAAATAGATCTGACATTTAACGTTTGCAATAGCCACACCATATGCCCCACACCACTGATGCAAATCTTATCTACTCAACAAAATAGCACATTGTGTCACATTTGTATGCGTGTATTTGTTTGTGGTTTCACATGTCAGGACTGGATTCTAATATCTTTGTATCAAATTAGTGTGACCATTGAGCGCTACGCAGAGTTCCAACTTTACACATTTTAACCTTGACAGTTAACGAAAGTGGTCACGAACGATGAAATATGAACTCTTTATTAGTCACAGATGCACGAGATGCATTTCTTTTTATGTTGATTGAGCTCTCTGAACACATTTCAAAAGCTTCCCTTATGATTCAGCAGCCACTTTTGCTTGTAAACCAGCTGTCATCTGGAGCTGTAACTTCATTCCAGAGGAAAAATAAAATAAAATAAAACTTTTAAGTAAAATTGTAAACTGTGGACGGCATTACAGACCCTTTCGACCAAATCCAGTTTTCCTTTCAGGCAAAGAGGCCATATGGAGTGCCAGTGGTTAGATCTATGCCTCAGCTCTTCCTCTTTGATAAACACATTTCACTGTACTAATAGCGTCAACAATGACAAGAAAAAAAAAAAGAATGTCTTCAGAGATAAGGCTTGATTAGTTGACAACTACTTTATAAAACTAATGAGTTGTTTCTGACAAATTACACAGTAATGCTCCTTTAAATGGCAGTTCTAATTTGTTACAACTTGCATGTATTTCTCTTTGTGGTGTCCAAAGTAAAAAGTCCCTCTTGCAACATTATGTTGCTTTGATTGTGCTTATTACTGATCATGATGTGAACATGTTGTTATTGACTGGTCATAACATGTTAATCGTAAATGTGTCTAAAATATTTATTGGCAAAATATTAACATCTTGCCTTATGTCTTCTCTTTCAATACAATATCCACTCATAGTATAACCGTACTCTACATCGTTTCTAAGTTCTAAGGCTCTAGGCACATGGTAAGGTTAGGAAAAGATTTGTATTTTCTAATCTCATGTTAGCATCATTTTCATGCATGAAAGGAGATTGGGATATTGTCCAGAGTTGTTCTCTTTCACATGTACTGGAGCACATGGTGAGAGATGGTCTCTCTTCTGGGAATACTACATTTGGTTTAGATAAGAGTGCTAGCTGGATAGTGTGCAGTAGGCAGGACACATAATATGCATAATAATGCAAATTCTTCAGACTGCTATTTTTTCTAAGAGATGCCAATTAGATGCCACATGGGCTAGCCTTGGTTGTAGCTGATGATTGTGTCAGATACTTGTCAAATGCAGATGCATCACAGAAGTGTTTAGAAGATTTCAGGGCTACTGTGCTTATGTGAAAATGACTTGAGAAATTACATTGCTATTCAAAATAAACTTGTTAATTATTGAAACACTACATTTTTGAACCATAGTAGAGTTTGCATAAGGTTTGGCACACCCTGTCATCCAGCCTAAGTGTATGACTCAGTCCCAACTGTGGCTAGTGGTAAGCAAAAAATTGTGTCGTGTCAGGAGTCACAATCTTTACCTACATTTAAAATGAAATGCTGTGAGTGCTTAAAAAGGTAATCACTGCAAATGGAAAGTTTTTGGTGGTGGACTTGCCAAATATTGTAATTTTTGTCTTATTAATCAGAAACTGATTGCACTATGCTTCCTTCGAAAAACATTTGCCATTGCAATTTATTTGCATAAGGAAGTTGCAGAAAATGGCACAAGTTTGTCTTGTGACAGTGGAAGTGGATGTTTGATGTATAGTACTCCTGATTCTTAGTCTGGCTTTTCTACAGAAAGGAGAACTTAGAGAGGACTACAGTCTTGGATAAAGTAGTGTCTTGAAGCACGAGGTGTGCCTAAGCTAAACTGACTCCATTCCATTTACCCTTAAATATACTTAAACTGTGCAACCACAAATGAAGCACCTGAAAGCCCTTCTTTAAAAAACATTTTTTTCCATTAAATGTTGTTGCTGAATGAAATCATGAGTCTTTATTTAATGTACTGTTAAGCGTGACAGCACTCATAAAACTGGAGGAATGATTTGTAAATGTCATCAACAGGTTGCTCAGAACAGTTTCATCTGCTGTGTTGCCTTCCCTTAGCTGCGGGATAGAGGCCAGACCAGGTGTCCTTTTTTTCTACCCAGCTAGGCAGGAGTTTCAGAAAACTGAGCCAAACAGAAAGAGAAACTAAACCAAAAATATTTCTCACATGAATCTTTCCATCCCTGTCTCAAACTCTGCAGAAGCGCCTTCCTTCCTGTCTTCTTCCTCCTTGTCTTTTGTGTCTTAGCTGGTGACATTTAAGCCTGAAAAGTTTTCATCATATTTCAAGCCTACAGCAAATATTTTGATTTAGACAAACAA
>VUQG01006082.1:9390-22758 GCA_015106755.1 Etia nguti | reverse complement strand
ATTGGTCTTCCAAGCCTAACGACACAATTTTACCAGAAATTCCTGCACTGCAAGCACAGCATAATTGCAATTTTGGAAAGAAGCTGGGTCCTTTTTTTAAAGCAGTTATCAGGTAGCTGCACGGCAGCCACGCAGGGCAGAGAGTCTGCTGCCCGCCGTATGAATGGAGCTGAAAAACAGCTGCATCATGAAAAAAGCTGCTGCTGTTTCCACTCTGCGCTGTGTGCTCACACTCATCCACCATCACGCTGTCTGCATTTACATCCCTTCCCTCTCTTTTCACCTTCGAGTCCATCCTTCTCTGCCGTGTCATTCTGCTCAGCCCATACGTCTGCTGTCTATTCATCTACTGCTCGTTCCCCCTCCTCCATCTGTGTCTCCTTCTCTGAATATCTCGTCTCCCTTCATTCCTCCTGTCTTTTCTTTCTCTCTCTGCAGCACAGTGGCTCCAACGGTCAGTCTGCAGGGATTAGTCGCTTCTCTCCTCGTGAGCCTTTAAGCCCTGTGACCTGGCCTTCATTGGTCACATCCTCCACTCCTCATCTGTATATAAAGACCACTTCAGACATGGGATATGTAGCTTTGCCAACTTCATTAATGTTTTAAAGCGATGAGTTTTGTCATTCAGACATTCAGTCACTTTTAGACTAATGTTCCTCACAACTTCATTCAGACAAACCCCAGACAGTGGCAGGGACTGCTACAGTGCACACAATAATTAAACCTACAAAATACTTGTTTCACTCACAGCAGTAATGTTTGCATCAGCTCTATTAAACTCTTTATCATTCACTCTGCAGACTCCATGAACGACTGGTTTTAACTGTCATAGTAAATTTCAAGTCTGAGTCTGCTTGGAAAACACCTGTGTAGTTTTTAAAGAATTACTTATCTGCACATGTTTTATTTGCCAGGTACGAATAAAGACAGCTGCTCTCCAGTGATGAACTCCACCATCTTGGACAACAGCAGTCCATGTTCTGCCCGGATGCTGTGTTCAGGTCTGCATGAACCAGCTCTCCTCCTGCTACAGGTTCTTCTGCTCGCTGTGCATTTCCAGAGCAAAACATGGACCACCGAATTATACCGAAGACCACCACAACAGCAGCCTGGCCAATGAACGGAAAGGACCAGACAAGCTGGTTAACAGCTACTGAACTTTCAAAATAAGAGCGAGAAGGATATTCCATTAGAAAATCAAATGCAGATTTCATTGTTCTCACAGACTCACAAAATGATGAGTCACTAAATATATTTCAGTGGTCCACCGAGGTAAAGTATATGTGCTCTCTGATTACACAATTTGCATCACCTGCTCCCAGGCACAAGAAGTGTAACAGCAGGGCGTGCGCGGTGCTGCCGCTAGGCAAAGGGAGTTTGTGAAATCAAATGTTATGCATCTCTCTGCTGCTTAGGGCCCCTCAAATGGACTAAGCAATTCCCAAAGATGCACAAAACACCGTCTAAACGTTGTACAAACCTGCTTTAAGTTCAGACCTGCTTCACAAACACTGTACATTCTAGTGAAATGTGACCAAATGAGCATAAAGCTGAGCTGCTTCAGGAGCTGAGGACTCAAACCTGTTCAAAGTGTAATGTGAAACAGCACTGACCTCCTGGTTCAAGGAATTTTCATAGTGCAAGAACTATATATCAGTGGCTCCTTTACTGATTACAGGGGTAAAGTCCAGCTTTCAATGCATTTCCCAGACTTCCCCAGGATTTAGTGTCTTACCTCTAAATACACCACATTAGCCCATAAATGAGTATTATCACAAAATATTATTATATATTAAGATACTTCTCCTGCTTATTTACAGAGGTTTATACCATAGATACCATCTGTGTATAAAAAATAAAATCACATTTCCTTCCTTACCAAACAGAAAGCAGTGCTCCATCTGCTTCATTGTACCAGAATGCATGCTATTTACATGAGTACCTACAAAAAAAGGGTCATTTGGATTTTTTTCCTGGCCAACCTCACCGCTTGGTTAGTTTTTAAATCTAAAAGCCATCTCAGTGCTGTGTTTGTTTATTTGCATATATTATAAAATAATCACTGTAGGGTTATGCAAACCTTGTGACGTCTGCGCCTTAATAGCATTGCTTGTGCCACTCGCTTTGAATAAAAGAGTCCGAACTCATAAATATAATTTATCACTCTGGATTGCATGTTGATAGATAGTCAAACTAAAATTATCAGCAATCAGAAATGAATTTACTGAACTCTTTGAGTTCTTTGAAATAGCTGCAAATTCACTTTCACTGCATTAATAAGAGCACGTTCAAACAGTTCCCCCGGTAAGAATCTATTTCTGTTCAAATTAACCTACATGCATACCAGAAAGGTAATCAATCACCTCACTGAGGTGCTCTCATAGCTCACAGAGGGAAAACTGCCTCTTGTAGCAGAAGAACATTTAAAATGCACGTCAGGTTTAATCAGGAGGTCACCTGAGCCACACTTAGAAATCTTTAAACTGTGTCAACGAACAGCAGAACAGCCAACATGCAAACAAACTCTTCACTGCACTTAGAATGAATTTGATCTTTTCTGTCATATTTACACTATATTCACAGGGATATCTATACTCTATAGTTAACAATCAAATGAGTTAATGGTTATCTCAAGTCTGAACATAATCTAATGGAGGAAGATGAACACTGTTAGTATAAACACGGTGTGTGTGTGTGTGTGTAAGAGCCCCCTGAAACTGTTAATTTACAATTATAAATTATCTGGTGTCGTATATTCATAAAATATGAATAACTATTTTCACTGGCAGGGGTACGAGTATTTAAAGTACAATTATTCTGTTTTTTCCTTTTTCTATCAGATATACACTATATACAGTGGTGAATGTTAAAAAAGGCAAAATACATTCACGTATAAGTAATCCCTGAGAGCCAAAACCTCAGACTTCAGCTGAGCTAGCCCAGTTTTTATTGCTCTTGCCTCTGTATGTCATCACAGAGTGGACATCCCTAACATGGTCATCTCTGGTTCCAACCCTTCGAGCTGCTGTCAGAAGAAGGTGGGCTGAAGGGAGGTTAACCAACCTGAGACAGAGGACGAGCTGAGGGGCTTCAAAAAAAGGATTATTTTGAACAGTCCAAATATAAGAATATAAAGCTGAACATAAGCATAATAACGTTATCTTAATTGTCTAGCGACCTAGTAACATGCATAACTACTTTTAATAAACACCTTTACCTGGCTTGCTTTGAACTTGAACTTATTCAATGCTTTATTTGCTTTGTAACTATTTCTGTAGCTTTTTAAGCCAACAACCAACTGCAGCACTCCAAATATCTTCCCAGAGAGAGCATCTGAAAATGTGCACTGTTATAACTACTTCTGACAGACCATAAACAGACTCTTACAGTTAAACAATAGAACACTGTTCATTCATTTTTAATGAATTGCCACCATCTTGGACAAAGCTTGTTGAGCTACGATGGACTCTCATGTGAAGATTTAAACTAGTTTGGCTACGTGTTAAATATTATCATACCCCTGTGGTTCTGCATTCCAGCTCAGCGGCGGAATTGTGAGTAATTTATAAGCACAGATATCAAAAAGACGCCCTTTGGGCACAAATGCTTTCTGGGATGTGGGTTTCTGCGTTTGAGGAATGTTTACCTGGGCGGCAGCCCCTCCAGAGCTTTGTTGAGGCATTCTGGAGTGTTGTCTGTGTCTGCTGTGGAGAGAGGATAATCTGGAGTGTCTGCTTTGGAGTCGCCATCACATTCTCCCTCTGCGTCACCTGCCAGGCCCAACCTGTCATCGCCATCAGCCTCCTGCCGAGAACATAGAGATATTCAAATACCGACTTAAGATAGAGCAAGTCTGCACCTGACAGACAGGTAAGTCTAGAATAAACGACCAGGTATAAGAGCAGTTTACTTATGGGTATAACTGAAAAGAAAAAAATGTCATCTCTAACATCTCATCATGTTACACTGAGAGCTCCTGAAATGGGTAAACAGGTAAACGCTGCGGGAGCCAGGTCTAAACTAAGAACATCAACACGGGGCTGAGCAGACGGCACTTTAATTAGGTCAGTTTAGCCTCTCACAGGGGAGGACAGAAACAGTGCAGACTTGGTGTATGTGTCCTCTGAGACTGGAACGGACTGAAAAAGGTCAAACAGGATTATACATTGATAAATGATATACATATCACTAACAATTTCTTTATGTTCAAACCTTAGCATAGGTAACTAAGCTTTTACTAACACATTTCTCTCCCAAGTCTGAGCTACAGTTGTGACACTTCACAGCATGTCACTCAGTGTTAGGCTAGTTTTTACGTTTACGACAGCATCAAAATTTCCCCCATCTCGTGACTTTGGCTGTGATTACGTGATTGGTGCATTCTCACACTTAAGAGCAAAGAGAGTCTTCAGGAATTCACACACACCATCATTCTTCCACACCACCACATTCCAGATTAGGATCGTGAACACGTCACAGAGATTAAGATCGTTATACTGTGCAAAATTCTTGAGCCACCACTCACTTCTTCACATTTTGTTTCAAAGGAGTCAGACTTGTAATTTTTTCCACTGGTCTTGTGCAACAGTTCTCCGGGCTTTTGAGAGATCTTTTAAAAATTTGGCTGCTTTTTCACTCATTTTCAGTCCAGTCCTTGTAGAAGAAAACTTTCAAAGGAATTGTTTTGTTTTTTAAGCTGATTGAAGCATACGAGCATAAGAAAGACATCTGACTCGAGGATGAACCAATGCTGTCTACAAATAACAGAAAACGGCCAATAACCAGTTTTAAACTGTATCTTTAGGCCTGCAAAAAAAAATACATTATTAGTCTAAAACTCTGCATAGGTTTGTTTACAATCTCAGGAGTCTTACTGGCTCGGCATGAGAGAGCTGAAAGTCTACACCTGGTGCTGCGAGGTTAACAGGCTTCTGCCCTGAAGCAAACATCTCTACAGCTGATAATGAATCTTTAATCTGGATTTAAACTCAGTGAGCAGCATCCACAGTCACACGGCCTCTGCCTCTACACTGCAGGGGAAAATATAACAGACTTCCTGGGAACTTTTGTTTTGGGAACTTGAAACATCTTTGAGAGTTAGCCCTCATTTACAATTTACTGAGTCAGTAAGAACAAACTGAGAGAACATAATGCATTTCCAGATTTAGCAGCCTCAATGTGGAAAAATCCTCAGACACTAAGTGACATCCTAGAAGCCGTTTTGCTCTTGTCAACATCAGTCACGGTCTGTCTTATAACAAAGAGGTGAGCGGAGACGTGCTTCTCCCAAAAAGAAGCTATTTTTAAAGTCAGCTCACACATCCATCTGGGGATTAGGACGTCCTTTCCACCCGAGCAGCTTGGTGATGTTCTTAGCCATTTCTTTTTGCCTTTCATGGTTGTTTTTATTCAAACGCTGCTAAATATGGTTAGCAGGGCCATCAGGGTTAAACCAGAGGTATTCGTTTAGAAATGAGGTCCCTGATCGTGGCCAGATGTAATTAACTGAGAAAGCACTGAAAGTGGGAGCAGGCTCAGGGTTCACTTTAAGTTGGTGTTCGTGGCGGGAGAGGTGTAATTGTAGAGTTCCACTCAGGTTTTAATGAGGAGACTGAAACACTGCCTATCTGGCAGCTTACAAATCTTGACTAAAAAGGGAAATAAAAACATCACTGTTTAAAACTGGGTCTCTGGAACATTGGCTTGGCAGTGAAGTGACTATAAGATTCATTCAAGTTTTTAACCAAGGAATTATCAGCAGGCTCAAACTACATGTTGCTGAACTGAAGCAACACACATCAGACTGTCTAATTTAACAATTTCCTGTCACGTAGAAGTAGCCATGACAGAGCAGTAAGAGTGGTTATCGTGTTTGATTAGACGCCACCACAGGCGTAGTTAATCTACACAACCCGAATACTGTTAGTTAAGTTCCCTCCCTGTATCCCTCCCAGCGTTTCAAATATAAACAAAGCTAACGCTCACCAGAGGTGTTAGCCTTCCCCCAGTAGAAAATTAGACTGGGGCTTAAATTTACTCAAGCATTAAATATAGTTAATTTCTCTAATGGCCAGAAATAGCAGGAAAATTAATATGAAAAACATGAACAGCATTTTTTTTTTTAATTCAATTTGCTCTTGTCTGGGTGGACAGCTATAAAACGGTCCATGCCAACAAGCTGGCCAATTTTTCAGTCATTCTGACACCAATTAAAAACCAATCAACCCAATGAGCTTTGTGGGAGGACTAATAATTACCCAGTCACTACCACAATGAGATTAATGCTGTTGTCAAGATTTTTCTTGAATTGTGCGCTATGACAGGAGTATTTTAATCCCCACTGCTCGTTTGGCAACCCCGCAGCATGGATGCAGAATCACTAACAGAAGAAAACACTGAGCTGCTTTTACCTTCACTCCACTGCACTTCTAAAGCCTCAGATGACTTTACAATAAAATTAGATTTGGGCAGACACACTAGAGACTAGTTCACAGTGTAAAAAATTCAAATTCCCTCCCCCGTGGAAATCTGTTGGTCAAAGCAATGTGAGAGTGAAGATGGAAACAGTAGCAGTTCTGTCTGATATCAAACTATTTGTTCATTTTTAAATGCAGGAACAAGTTTTTGATTGTGATTGTAAAAAAAAAACAAAACAATCAATTAATCAATTAATCATGTTTTCAATACTGAGAAGACCAAAAAGAACAGAGAATAACCTGAAATCAAATTACAATATAACCTGTTATCTACCTCATAATATAATTTTCAGTTTTAGTTAAAGAGAACCTGTCATGTTTCTCTTCACTTTGGTTTAGTAATGCTTTGTTTCAGACAGTTTTTCCTACCCTTGGCTGTGTATGGTGTTACAGATATGGCCATCTCAGGCACACAGCTCTGGCTGTGAGCACAGAAGCTCCTCCCACCTGCTGTTTAAACCTTCTGTTTATGAGAAGGCGGCCAATCAGAAGAAAGTTCAATTGAAAGAAAGACCCTATTAAAATGGGAAGGTGTTAAATAAGTAGCAACAAACATTGTCCCTGCTGTTTTTCATGAGAAAAAGATCTTTCATCATTATCATTTACCAACATATGTCCAGTGACCATAGACTGGTGGTATTTTCTCACCCTGGTGCAGCTGAGTCAGTCTGTCAACAGTTGAGAAACCGTTTCCATGGAGCAGCAGGCCTCGGCATTGTTCACAGGCACATGCAGAGCTGCAATATTGAGGCCTTATCTAGATGAACGTATTCGAGCTTCTTAATGAAACTGTCAAACACGGGTAATCCTTTGTTTATACAGCAACACAAGCCAACTGCTGTGCAATCACTGCACAGTCAAACCCTTCAATGCTGCAAATATCTGTGATATCAGTCCAAGTTGTGCTAAGGGTCAGACTAATCCTGAGTAGCTGTTATCATGAGAAGTGAACATGTGGAAACTGATAACAGAGGAAGATGAGACAGGAAAACAACCACAGCAGGTGGTGTATGCAAAATGTCATTTGTTCAGTATGTCCATGTTTTTCTATAGCCACAGGCAGCAGCAGCTCATTGGCCGTCCTTGCAGCTCGGCTCTCCTCCACTGTCATCTTTGTCCTCCTCCTGGATATTAATGCCTCTGCTGCAAAAGTGTGAGGAGAGGGAGGGAGGAGGAGATCTAACAAGAGGGACGAGCGACGAGCAGCTTGCACCACATCTCGTACTTTTTCATCTCAAAGCTACTTGAAGCAGCTGCTGTGGCTGTTGCCGTTTTTAGTGCAGCCACTAAAGGATGTGGAAATAATTTTACACCTCGAGCTAAATTGGTGACAAATTTAATGTAAAAAACAAACAAACCACGGTGTAAAGTTTTGTTGAAAAGCCACAGCTTCAAAAGATGATGTTAGATGAAGCACAATCTACTTAAGAATCCTAATTAAAATATTCAGTGACCCCTCATGACCTTCATGAAAGAAGCGTTGCCATCCTGGAAAAGACCGGACAGGATGGTAAATGAACTCTTATTTGTACAGCTCTTTTCTACTCTGAGGACTAAAAGCATCTTTTATAACAAGCCACATCCCCCCATTCATACAGTGCTTTCTTCTATGGCTTTAGGTGCTTTCCAGGTATAGATGCATCGGACTTAAGTTGTGCAAACACATTTTCACATGTGACCCATTTTTTTTCAGTATTGATATATTTTGATGTTTATGGTTTATGTTTAAGTTCTTCAGGTTATCTAAGTTCATTTCCATCATGCCTAGGTTGCCATCATAGTTCATTGTTTATTAGATTCCCCTTGTGTCTTCAACCTCTGTGTTTAAGTCTCCCTTGCCCTTCATGTGTCTCATGTCTGCGTGTCTTATGTTGTCATAAGACACGTTGTCATGACTCCGTCTCATTATGTGTCCTGTTTTATTTTGAAGAGGTCTTGTGTTTCTATGTTCAATGAGTGTAGTTTCGTCTGCCATGTTCGTGTAATGTTTCCGGGTTTTTCTAAGTATCCATGCCCAAGCTTTTTTTCCACGCTTTAATCTTAGTTCACGCAGTTTAGGTTATTGTTTAGTTTCATCTTTGCCTTTCGCTTTGGAATATTTTGCCAGCCTTAATAAACGGCCCGTTTTTGTTAGGCTCTTGTTTTTTCCCTTCGCGTGTCTGGATTTGGGTCCACCCCCTCACTCCACACAGTCAGCTTCTCAGCCAGGCTGTGACAAAGTACTGAAGGAGTTAACAGTGATCTTCTGAACAGTGGATAACTTTACAGGGTAAATGAGAAAAACTGTTCTGATTTGCAGTGATTCTCCCTTCAGGTAAGCATACTCAAACCATACCAAGTACAAAATAAAAACACAAGATCTCATTCCAACCTTTTTTTTTTTTTCTAACCAATTGCTGTGAGAAAATTAACTGCCAAACATAAGCACTGAAATGAGACAGAAATCAATGTTTCCGCTTTGGTAAATGAGGATGGGCTTGAATTTCCTAAGTATTTACAGACTAGATTTGCAGATACTGTGGTAAAGAATGACAGCTACAACACCATGTATTTCTGCTTATTTATATTAGTAGAAAATACAGAAACACTGGAAAAGAATCTAAGGGAATCAGTCTCATCAACTTGTCACACACTTCTGTTTCCTGCTTTCATACTGTGGTACTTTATGAGATCGTAAAAATCTCAGGAGCAATCCTATTACAAAGACCAAAATGTTTTGGGGTTTGTTTTTTTTAAAGTAAATTAAATGCTCAATATCTTAAAGGATGTATACTGCTCACCAACATGCAAAGCCACCTCAGAGTGAGCTGATTAATCACTGTGTCCTGCAGATAAAAAGGGAGCTGGTCTGTGTTTACGTGATGCATTGATTTGGGATATGTAGAACTATCCGAGAATGCAAGATAGGATTGGACAGTAAAGGCTAAAAAACACATTTAAGACAGCATAAGACTAACTTTAATCACATAACAAACACTGTAGATACACAATGTTAAGACCCTGACCAGCAGACAGCAGCAGCACGAGGCTTTGGTCAAAGGTAGGAGGATCAGTGGGTAAGCTTCAGCCAACGTGGGCTCACACAGTTCAGCATGTCCCTCCATTTGTGCTGCAAAGAGTTCAGCTAATCACCACAAATATTGATCTGAAGTAGCGCTTTCCCCCAGCTGCAGCTCTGCAGCACGACGCAGAACGAGCCAGATGAAATCACAGAGGTGCCTGCGATGCTCATTAGAGAAATCAATACTGCTGGATGGATGAAATAAGAGGCTGCCTGTTACACTGTCACCTTTTCATTTTATTTTTTATTGCAAGGCAAAGATCCTGTAACATTAGAGGAAACCCTAATTAATCCCCCATGAGCAAGCAGTTGGAGACAGCAGGGAGGAAAAATACCCTTAGAACAGGAAGAGACCTGCAGCAGAACGCCTGAGCCTTATCTGACATTAAGGCTCAACTCTGACAAAACTGTCGTCAAGTCTGAATCCAGTCTTGGACGAGCGTATAATTCAGTTGGATGTGACGTTTAAACATTGCTGACTTTGCTAGTCAGAACCAGAAATACTAGTCATCTGAAAGTATTATTTTATTTATGTAAAATGGCAGTTACCAGTTCAGAAATGTCACAAAGCCTCAAGACAACAGGGATACAGCTGTGACAGGTGGCTTTGCCCAACTTTCCCCTCTCTCTGTGACACAGGTGTCCAACTCCAGGCCTCGAGGGCCGGTGTCCTGCAGGTTTTAGATGTGTCCTTGATCCAACACAGCTGATGTAAATGGCTAAATGACCTCCTCAACATGTCTTGAAGTTCTCCAGAGGCCTGCTAATGAACTAATCATTTGACCCAGGTGTGTTGATCCAGGGTGAGATCTTAAACCTGCAGGACACCGGCCCTCGAGGCCTGGAGTTGGACACCCCTGTTCTATGAAGTCCTAAATGAGAGTCGACTAGTCTAATTTTTTTGTCTCATAGAAACGACAAGCAAATTGGTCACCAGGAACTCTAACAGTGAGTATCCTAGTCTTAGAGAGGTTATGCTTTTAGGCTACTAGCTTGAATTGTTAGTCCTCTGATGATTTAACTGTACCAGAACCAACATTTACAACACCAAAATCCTGGAAGATGCCTGTACTTAGCTTCTGTGCATGCGATGGAGTTATTACCACATTATTGTTTATTTACTTTATTAAGTTAGAGGTTGAAAGCACTAAATAAATAAATAAACACTAAATAAACAAAGTTATCCGAAAGCAGGAGCAAAAAGTGCCCTGCTGTCCAAAAGCATTTCTAACAAGCGCTGAGAAAAATTAAGCTGTAATCAGCAGAGCGTTAAATGTCCCGGTGCTACAGCCACCACTGCTGCTGGAGGCTTCGGGGACGGCCAGCCGGCCAGCAGACAGCCCACCAAGGTCACCCATCATGTGGAGTCCCGAGCAGCTGCTAACTGTCCTGCTCGGCAAACAGCGAGAGCTACAGTGCGAAGACCACACCGGAACTGAGCACATCTGAGCATGTATGTGTTGCTTACTAACCACTGAAAATAAATATTTGCTTTGGAGAGAACAAAGAGAGGCTGTAGATACATAAACATACTCTATATGGGTGCGTGTGGGATTTGTGGCTTCGCTTCCCAAAACAAACACCTTTTTGCTGACTCCATAAAGCACTGATCATGTGAAGGCATTTTGTTAGGGTGTTTCTGCAGGGTGTGTGACAGCAAAGTGATCCTTTAACCTCCAAAACAAGACGCGCGCACACACACACACACACACACCTCTGACTCATTCCTTTTAAAACCCAGTGGATCTGCACGTCTGCTTCTTATTAGGAACGCCTCACAGTAAGCTTACAGAGGCAGGAAACCAAAGTGTTTACGTGCTGTAATTTGACTGATGAGGGCTTTATTTGTCACCATTTGCAGATCTTTCATACGTGCCAAGGAAAAGGAGAAAACAGCCAGGAACGGGTGTTTTGGTGCAGATATTAATTTCACCCCTCGCTTACAAAAAACAGTTTGTAAACTTTCAGGTCTAAATATTAACAAAAAAAATCAGTATCATTAAATTTGGTAAACTATTGGTCAAACTATTTAATTTCAATGAAATTCGGGACTGCAAACAAAAGTTATGGTGAGTGCTCGTATCCAAAAACAGGAACCGCTGCCTGTGAATCCTAAAACATCCCTATCCCACTATCCATCTTCCTTTACACTCAGACTGGAAGATTTTAAGCCACCGGAATTGAACTTTAAACATAAATTTGCAAACTTGCACTCCCTAATCAAATGTGAGCTGCACTTACGTCGTGGCCGAGCGGCTCTTTGCGTAGCAGACACACCACTGCAGAGACTACATGATCTCGGAAACATCTCAAACGCTAACTTGTCTGCAGATTAATATGAGCACTGAGTTTGTAAAGGTTAAGCAGACATACATACACAGACATGCAAACCGTTTAACTGAGATGGAGATTCAGTTTGTGGCGTTGGAGGGTACGTGCATGTGATATTTTTTTTGCAAATTAAACCAAGGAATAAATACAGTTTTACTCAGTAAGGAAAAAAATCTTAAATGAAATTAAAACTCAGTTATGTGAAACATAACAATCCCTGTTATCCTTTGCAGATTTCTGCTGTGCCGGAATACCTTATTTTAGTAGATTTCAGGATAATGTAGGTGAACAAAGCTGTTGTGACACCATCGCGGAGAGGATGTCTATGTAGACAGGCTTCATTCATTTGATACTCAAATTCTGGCCATTTGTGCTTCTTCTCAAGTGACAGTAAAATCAATTACATCAGCGTGCACTGCTTTAACCACCTCAAGCCTGCTACCAACTAACCACCACCAAGGCAGGTGGCCACGAGCACTTTTCAGTGCAGTTTAAAACACTAAACACTACACAGACGTGTAGTTACACGTATTCACTTTCATGTTTGGTAATCTTTTGTTATTACATTTTAACAGTGTAACTAGTGATCTATAAACCTATTAGATTTCAAAGTAACCTTCACATCACTATCCTTAAGACAAATATTTCCAGGTAACCTTATCTGTGTATCACTATGAATGTATGCCAGCCAACAACTAACCAGAATGCAGCACACACATGCCTTTCTGCTCAGGTAAATCATGTTTACATTGGGTCTTCTGTGACGCTTTCAATCTGCTTCTTGTACGTCTTGTGTCGACTTCCACGAGACGGCTGAATGCAGCTGCTCTCCAAGAATGCACTGTGAATGAGGCGAGGTAGAACGAGTAAACACGCTCAGCTAAGCAACAGTAACCAGGACCAAACACATACAGATGTATATAACATATGAGTAACTCACACACTTATCATTTATATAATCTTAACTCAAGCTTGCATACTAAGTTTGACTCTAAACCAGCTACAAGCTATACGTGAAAGTTCTGAACAGTGTTATGGAAATACTGCAGGTGGGTCAAACAACAAGAAAAATGTACATGTTAAGCCGACTTATACATCTGGCCTAGCGTGAATTTTAGATCCCATCAATGGCAGGAAAATGAGTAATTCTTAGGTTTGGGAATCACACCTGTGAGCAACAAACTACACTGAAACAGCGCCACCAATCTCACAAAGGGCTCCGATATTTTTGACAAATCAGAAGTGAAATACAACAGAAGGAAAACCAGCTGACAAAAAGAAAAGAAATGAGGAACTGATTCTTATTGACCCAAAATAAAGAACACGTTGGGTGTTGAGCATTAGCGCAGAGCAGTATTCAAACAGCCGCAGACCTCAATAATCAATAATGTTTATTTTAACCTCAGTCTGACCAGAGTCTCAAAATGAAGAGAAAAACAGCTCAAGTTTTTGTGCTAAAACAGACTTTTCTCATCATTTATTAAACATATAGAGAAAAAA
>VUQG01006073.1:6880-30369 GCA_015106755.1 Etia nguti | reverse complement strand
TGAACTCCCAGGTGGTTTATCAAAACCTGAGCAGATTGGTGGAGAGGCCACTGTTGGCTGGCTGGGCTTGTTTGAAAGGAGCTCCAGGATTATTAATAATGAACAAACATGTGAATGCAATGCATGTGCATGTTCCTAGAAAATTAAAGGCCTACTAGTATGACTTGCTGCTAGCGTTAAATGTATTCTTGAAAATGCATTTCTGAGTTTTACACCATAATTCTGTGTTTTATCCTCATGGCCTTGTTTGGTGCCACACCAGAGAAAAATTAATATGTTTGTTTCTTTAAAAAAAAAAAAATCATGTATATGTTTAAAAAAAGTGAAATTTTATGGTTACAGAGTATGATTCAATATCAGTCCTGCACCCATCCCTCTTCTTCTGCAGCCATTCAGATCAGGTCCAAGACAACAGGTGACTGCTATCTGATTCACGCTCTGGTCCGTAAAACATCGGAGATCAGTGCAAAATCTCCTGTTTTCTCAAATATTTTTGCGTCATCTGATAAACACTCTAAATCTTTGGCAACCAGTTTGTTATAAGGTGGAAATTACAGGAATGCAATAAAAACACAGCAAAAATATTTCACTATTTTTATTAAAACATGGCATCAGTTTGACTCACCAGAGTCACCAATTCATCACTCCTCATAGTGGTGCTTATCAAATGAATGAAGGTGCAGCTGAAGTCAGCTTGTGGTGAAAAAGAAGAAACTGTTTTAGATATACTGTTACATAATGAGGTCAGTGCATTTATAATCCCTGTGAGGTGAGAGTTCAAACTGTTCTACGCACTGTTTCAAAGAGTTTTTTTCTACTCTTGACTCTGGATGATGTCACTGAGAGCAGATATTCCTAATAGGGTCATCACAGGCACAGCTCTGGCTGTGAGAACAGAAGCCACACCCACCTGCTGTTCAAATTTTCTGTTTATGAGTGGCAGCCAATCAGAAGAAAGTTGCCTTAACGAGGGAGCTAAAATAGCTTGTTTCAGATACATGATGCGTTGAGCCCCAGAGGAAGAGAAAGAGGGTTTGTTTTGAAAGAGGAACCATGCAAAGTTTGTCAGTTAGACTCCGAGAATAAAAATATAGAAATGAAAATGAGCATAGTGAGTCAGCTTTAAGTAATATGTGGATGAATTTAGCTTTTTTAAGGAAAAAATATGATACTTTCTTCTTTATTTACACAGATAATTGTAATGCATCACAGGTGAATAGCTTGAATGTGTAGTAGAATTGCTGTATTGTGATGCCATCATTATTGCGGTGAATGTATGATATTGCATTGTAATAATATCACACTGTCATTTACTCTTTCCTTAGATGAAACATAACAAATCCTCTCTTGTGAACTGGAACCACATGCTATCTGTATTTTCTTTAGAAAATTCAACTCTTAGTCAGTCACCAAATCAGTTTTCTGTCAGTCAGTTAGCTGAATAATCGCTCCATTCCCACAGTCAACGCATTATGACCATGTGATCAATTCATTTAAAAAAAATATTTTGAACAAAACAGGTTATTTATTGACATCAATGAAACGGTGTCAGATATTTTTAACTGTTTTTGTCTTTATCGACTGACTGCTGCGGTGCTTGCAGGCTTTTTTCCCCTGATGCATGCAGAGATGAAGATATACAAAATATGAAGACAAAACTGGATCCAAAACCTTACTTTCTAGCCTTGGGAGCTTTTATACACATCAATAGCATTTTGTTACTCCCAAAAGTCAAGATCGAGCTCCCATGTGATATTTTGAATCATCAAAGAACCACATTTGTCAAAACCAATACTGATCAATGATGTTCCGGTTTCCTGGTGACATACGGTCCCATCTCATTTGTGATAAACAGTCAGGGCAACACCTGGCAAATCCACACCTGCAGGTATTGAAGGGTAGAGCCCGTGGTTTGTAACAAGCACATTAAGCATCACCGACAGGAGGGAGGGGGGCATTGTGTAGCATAAAGGCAGCCAGTGGAGGGCCATTTCTTGCTCTGAGCACTACGTCCAATTGGTTGGCTCATACGAAGCAGCTCTAGGGCCAGAGATTACACTGCAGTGCTGAGGCGTCACTCTGGCTCAGCACCGCAGGCGGAGGCAAGGGGATAGAGAGAAAGAAGAATGGCCAGGGAGGTGTGGACACACTCACTGACACAGGGGAGCAAAAGGAAAGGAAGGAAGGCTAGGAAACCTTGTTAGGAAATGTGACAGTCTCTTTTCATCATCTGCTTTCAGTGTCTTCAAAAACACCTGCCACAAGACTCCCACACGTCTTCCTCCGTCCTCTCTCTCCTTTCTATTCCTCCACACCTACATCTTTTCTCTTTCTTTTCTCTAATTATCTTCTCCCGCTCCATATCCACTCCTCTGCTCTGTTGTCAAATCTGCACACATATAATTACTCTGTGAATTAACTGGTCATTGCCTCCTAGGTGACTATGGTTCTTTAAATCCAACATGATGTTTCAGACTACTTGCTCTGGAAGTTGTTCGGCGAAGCACCGGTAGATGATTAAGAGGCATTAAAAGCAGGTTACAGTCAGAATAGTTTTGACAGATATGCTGTGAAACCAGATTCCTTAAACAGGGTCAAAGAATTAAAAAATTGCATTTTACCCACTGTGGGAAAATGTGACATAGATCTTATTAATAACAATCACTGAAGAAAACAAAGCTTGTTAGCGTAGCATTCTGGTTAGATCACACTGAACTGGCAATAGAAAATTAACCACAGCGCGCAAAAACTTATCAACATGACCGTGCATGAAGTTTGGTGCAAATTAGATTTGATGGTGGGAACAGTTGAGTTCATCTCTGGATCTCTACTGGAAGAAATGCAAAATAACAAAAGTCAGCAAAACTCCTACAACACCATAGACACATTCAAAAATGCCGTATGTCTCTACTCTTGGTGTATAACTGAGTTAAACGATATGTTCTGATTAACCAATTGCAGGAAAGACTAAAAAAGACTAAAAAAGCAGGACCTGAAAAAAAATGGTAAAAGCCCTTTTATGACATTATGTCTACCTTTAAGACTTTTAAGATTCACTTTTATTTAAATGTTCTTCACAGCTTCAAATGCCCATTTCCACAACACTGAGACACATGCTCATGCTTTATTATTGACTGTGGGAGAGATAAAGGTACATCAAATAACATGAAATGTGTGAGATTAGAGTTTCGTTTTTTTTGTTAACTTGGGATAAATGTCAGCATGAGCCACGAGAGTCTTTAAGAGTCATTGTATTCAAATATTGTGGGTTTACTGCGGTGACCATGGATATAAAAGCGAGAAGATCCCACCATTCTCTGAGTTATGCGAAAGTCTTTCAAGCAACTTGAGAAACATTTGACATTTTTTTAAAAACTCAACACTTCACGCAGCTTTGTTCATGTGGCTAATACTCAGTCAACATTTCCTACAACTCCAATGGAGAACAACAAAGAGTTTTATTGTGAAGAGGCCACAGCAGGTTTTTGGAATTGCAAATAAATATCTGATAATGAGAGCCGTCAAATTTGGTAAGATCTTCATGATATTCCCAAAGGATAAATTCTGCTGGAAATTCCCTCACTTTTTCTTTCATTACCGAGTAAAACAGATCAATATTCACGGAAGATGGTTTATGTTTAAAGTTTTTAGTTTCCACTTATTACAGTATATATCTACACTAAGTGGATGTATTGCCATAAAATTTGGTACTGATAATTATGATTCCCAGATGACAAATCTTAATGGTGATTCTTCTGTAGGGCCACCAGAAGGTCAAAGTTTTCATTATTAAGTGAAATCTACCAACATTTAACGAAAGATTTGACAAACCATTTCAGGTTCTCATTTAAGGTTTTAAACAAAGTGTCTTCATCCCTGTCAGGATGAATTTATAGGGATCTATCCATCCGTGTTCTATCCATCCGGGCTGGAGCCTATCCCAGCTGTCATGGGGCGAGAGGCACACCGTGGACAGGTTGCCAGTCAGAGAGACATGCAACCATTCACATTCACACCTTTGGGCAATTTAGACTCACTGATTAACCTAACCCCACTAAATGCAAATCTTTGGGCTGTGGGAGTAATCTGGATTACCCAAGAAGACACGGGGAGAACATACAAACTCCGCACAGAAAGCCCCCAGCCAGATGGTGAATTCAAACCCAGGATCTTCTTGCTGATAGGCAACAGCAACCTTCACACCACTGTTCCCACAGGGAGGCACAGGAGACCAAAATTTAGAACTTTTAACTGGTTATGAACTGGTTTTTAGTCAGAGAGAGCAAACAA
This sequence comes from Etia nguti, assembly GCA_015106755.1. Lineage (NCBI taxonomy): Eukaryota > Metazoa > Chordata > Actinopteri > Cichliformes > Cichlidae > Etia > Etia nguti. Next base: position 26,079 of record VUQG01006073.1, on the reverse strand, counting down.
ATCTATCAAGATATAGGCAAATGCTCAAAAAAAGGCATAAATTACAAATAAAACAAACAAAAACATTCATAAGTCAGCAAAACAGGGGACAATAAGAAATGGCATGAATACTTGAATGGTGATAACAAATCAGGCAATAAGTCAACTTGGAGGAGCTAGGCAGGAGTTGGGGAAAAGAAAGGTGGGAATTTGGAGTAACTCAAGTTTATAACAAACATAGATTTCAAAATAAAACAGGAAGTGACTAAACAGTAACCCAACATCATGAGAACTGTTATTATTAATTAGCTGCTTCCCTCCACTGTCCTGGACTGTAGGTGATAATGGTAGTCCTCCTTCTGTTCTGGAGATCTGTCGTAACCTGGAAGGTCTCTCAAATCTGCACCTGTGGCAGGTGGATAACTGGTTCTGGTTCATGCACAGTGATCCTAACAAGGAACAAAGACTACCTTCACTTCTGTAGTCTAAGACTTGATGAGCTGGATGAGAGACTAATTAGTAATTTATTTGTCACAAGGTACTTGGTATATAAAATATTTGTGGACAGAATCACCAGAAATACAGTTCAAACCTCTAACTGTCCCAAAGAAAAATGAACCCCAAACTGTAATCAACCAAATCACAAGGTGACAGTGAATGTGCACAGGAAGAAGCAAGAGTGAAGAAGAGTATAACAGCAATTCACACTTGATCTGAATCCTTATTAGGCCTCACTAACTCCACAGAATGCAGTGCGAAGGCTAAATTACCTGAGCCGCTTCAGGCTGATGTGTTTGTTTCTGAAAAGCCCAGTGGTAATGCAGTAGTTCCTCCTAAAAACAGCCCGAAGGTGTTCAAAGCTTTGGTTAACCTTCAGAGAGGATACATGTTGCTCACAAGACTCCAGACAAATTGGTAAAGTAATTCAGTCTGTGGTGATTAAATCTTGAATAGAAGGAAATTGTCTGCGTGGAATCCAAAACAAAATTATGTTATTTAAAGAGGATGCACATATGCAAACCTTACAAAGAGCCTCTCTAAAAGGACACAGTCCAATAGATTGTGTTGCTTAAAAAGAAATCCGTAGCTTTAACTGAATAAACAGATAAGAATCAGATACATGTAACTTCAGTATGTTTCTTGCAGTCTGCAGCGTTTTTGCTGATGGACAAGTGACAAACACACATTAACACACATGAAAAGATGTTGTCACAGTAGACAGATGGCATAATTTGACAGAGATTAGGCTTGTTTGTTTGGTCTTTTTGTTATAGCGCCGTGTTTTTTATTGTTTACTTGAAACATATTATGCTGCCAAATGTGAAAATTGTCTGCCAAGCACCAAGGAGCAGAGAAGAAGAGGGAGAGATGTGTCTGTCTGCTCGCTCTGCTTTCACACTTGTCTCCTTCGGTGTTTCAGGTCACTCTGCCTGCTGGCATGTTTGGCTTTGGTGTGACTCATTGTACCTCCTCAATATGTAAGTTTGTTCATGGCAGAACAAGCAAAACAGGGACATTTACATTAACCATTTAAAGCTACCTGAAAAATAGCACTGTATCTCACGAAACTGCTCAGATTTATTTATTTTAATTAGAACAGTGCATTCAGTGACATTAACAGGGGGTAATTATGTTTGTTTCAAACTTTATGTTTGCATTCTTGGACTTTACTAGAGTAGCTTTGGTTCATTCATGGTTCTAAATAGTTTATTTTATTCTGGGTCTTGTTGCAGTCTGTCAGTTCATCGACTTTCTTAAAAAAACAGCTTCCTTCTCCCTCCCTTTATAACGTTTGTTACGTTCTAATTGGCTGGCCCTGACAATTAAAAGATTAAAACAGCAGCTGGGTGGACATTTAGTGCTAACAGCCATAGGTTTGTGGCTGAAATGGTCATGTTAGGGATATCTGCCCTTTTTTCCTATCATACAGAGTCGAGAGCAGAAAAAAAGTGTTTGAAATTGAGTGTTCAGAGAAGTGTGTAGCCTGAGATTTGCCCACTCAAATACTACAATCTTTTTGAAAATCTGGCTATACATCCTTTTTCTGCTGTGTATCCAAGTCTGGGTGGCCAGAGCAGCAGTCTTAAGCTGAGATACCCAGACCTCCCTCTCCCCAGCCACCTGCTCCAGCTCTTCAAGAAGAGAACACTTATTCATTCCCAAGCCAGCCAAGACACATAATCTCTCCAATGTGTCCTGGGTCTGCCCCGGGGCTTCCTCCCAGTTGGACATTGGAGGCACCCAGTAGGCATCCCAGTCAGATGATCGAACTACCTCAACTTTCTCCTTTGGTGCAGAGAAGCAGAGACTCTGCTCTGCCAGAAGTCCTCCCACATTGCCAAATATTCTTCATCTTACCCTCATGGCTGAGCCCCGACACCCTTTGATGGAAGCTAATTTTTGCCGCTTATATCCGCACTCTTGTTCTTACAATCACTACTCACAGCTCTTGGGCAATGACTGAAAGGTAGCAGTTGAAGGCAGGAGCTTGTTGTTCTGTTCCCTGGCTGCTCAAATTGGTTTAGGGACAACTTTGGTTGAGTTTTACATGTACTCACCGCTGAAAAGAAAAAAATAGTAGAAAATTGTAGGTCCCCTTTAAATGTATTGTTGGATTGGTGTGGTAACGTTTAGACATAGATGCTATGCTGCCGAGCAGGTATGCTGTTGATGTCTATGTAGGTGTGACACAAAGCTCGGTAATCCCTCAAACAAGGTAAAGCAGTAGCACATGCCTGAGGCATAATGTCTGTTCACTTCAGTGCTTCATCCTGGATCGGAATTCACTCTCTCTTCAAACTGCTGATCTCCTTCTGCACCGTGAATATAATATTTTGGCTCCGCTGCTTTGTTAACGTACTTAATGTTTCGTAAAGGTTAGATCACTTTGTAATTAAGCACCGCTCTGTGCCTTCTCCCTGCAGATCCCAGTGAGACCGTGGCACTTCCCGGCGTGCATGAGTGTAAGGGTGTGAGTGTGAGTGTGTGTGAGAGCAAGTGAGCGCCAGCGCTCCCACATGGCCTCCATGCAGGACGGGCTGAACTTCACGGCTCCTCCCTACGGCAAGGTCCTGCTGCTGGGTGCTATCGCTGCTGCCTCAGCCTTTGTAGTTACGATCCTCATTGTGGTGCTCTGCGTGGGCTGCCAGAGGTGAGAAATATGCACGCATGAATGACCATACACACATGTTCAGAATCAGGATGTTCATTTTTAAGACATGTATATTGGTTGCTCTTGGCCTTTTTGAACGATATTGGTACATTGGTGGATAAGTCGGGATTTATGGATGTCAGTTACTGATATTTGTCAGTTATCGCAGCTAAAGATTGTGTGATACGAGCAGAAAGACAGATTTGCTTTTGAAAGATTACTATATTTTGCTAGAATCAAAGAGGAATTAAACAACAAAAACAAAATATAAAGACTAAAAACAAATTGGTATTGGCAGCATCTTTAGATCAAATTGTGATTCCCCGTGAGTCACAACCAATGAATCGTTATTTCAAACCCTTTAAATAAGCTCAAGCAGAAGTGCCAGCAAAACAAAGTAAAAGCTCTATTCCACTTGCAAAATCCAAGGTGGAACTACTTTTACCTACTTACTATTATGAAGTGGTTTAATCCTGTGGTTTCAAGCATAAGTGTCAGGCCCCCTGCAAAGGGTCACAAGGTAGATGTAAGGGTTCATAACACGATTAATGAAAAAAAAAAAGTTTTAAACTTACATTTTTTTCTAATCTTTATTTTTGATGCAAAACTGATTTAAAGAGAAAAGAAGCAAAAAAGGTTGACATGCCGGTTTAAAGTTTAACAACTTGCTATTTAAAAAAATGTGCATATTAATCTGAAATCTGATTATATGTAGTCGAAGGGCTCTTGTAATCTAGTAGAGCACATCAAATCTGGACTACAGCGCTTGATTGCTCAGTAATTCTCCACCACTGGTATGCACATGTGCAAATGTACTTTGAATGTCTCTCTCGCATATGCACAGTCATAGGATGACTCAGCCGCACACAAACAAGGCTCACACACACACACACACACACACAGTGTTGAATTGTGTATGACAGAGCGGTTGTGTTTGTCACAGGAAGGGGAAGACACACAATGTCCCCGGCGAGGGTGGAAAACACCGCCTCATGGACATGGTAGGTATCAGACAACATGCTCCTCGGTGTTTTGTTTGTATTGCAGCAGAGGTACCTGAATAAACTCAATTCAGCAGGGCGCACTATCATTCAGAGGGCACCTCTTCAGTCTTAATTAGTGTTTAACTGGCCCTGTGTTTGTCTGTTTGTGTGTGTTGTCAGGGTATACTCAGGCAGTCGAAGCTGCGGTCCATCAGTAAATCAGACACTGAGATGAACAAGATGAACTGCAATGGCAAAAGTGAGTGCATCTTTTACGTACAAATCCTGACCTGGGCTTTTTATACAGTACCCCGCTGGTGTCAGACAAAAGCCTTGCATCACCACCATATTGCTCTTTAGGAGCCGACCAGCTGCATGACAAAGCACTTTTGATATTATGCAGGGGTGTTTGGGGGGAATTTTCAGAGGGGTGGGGTATTTCATTTTTTCCTTAGACACATGAGAAGCTTGTAATTGTTTTGTTAATTTAAATCCATGTCAATCACCAAAGCTGGAGATACACTAGAGCGAGAACAAATTTGTCCATGAAATGACAAAAACAGAAAATCATTTGAAAAATGTAACAGCCGATTAACAGCATAACAAGTACAAGTACTATAAATGAAATGTAACCACTATCTGTTCTGTTTTGGCTTATTTAACTTTATAGTTATTATTTAAAATTTTGCTTGACCATGAAAACATCTGGGAAAATATCCAGTTTTGTAATCGTGTAATGGTAAAGAAGCCCTTGGAAAACTGCTGGACCCAAGTCTGGGTCAACTCCAAAAGTCAGTCAGATTTTAAGAAACATTCACAAAAAAAAAATTCAAGTCCACTTGAAAGGACTTTAATGGATTTTATAAATAAATATATAAATTATATTATCTGTTTACTCATTTTATCCTCATTTTCAGCTCCAGGTCACAGTCTGACTCAGTCGTCTGAGACTGAAAATTCCCTCCCTCCTGAGATTTGTTTGTGATTTTGTTTTGAGGTCATCACGATGATGTCTCCAGATTTTTTCTTATTTCAATCTGAAATGTATTTGTGAAGCTATGATGTAAAAAATGTCCAATTTTGCCCTATCTGGTAAAGAATCCTCCCAAACTTCCTGGATGAAGAGCTGGATCTGGATTGACTTCAAAAGTTAATCATCTCTGGTAAAATTTTCATGCACATCCATCCGTAACCTTTAGAGCAATCCTGCTAACGAACAAACAAACAAAGTGAAAATTAAAAGAAAGAAAAAAAGGAAAAAAGAATCAAACCAATCACATAACTTCCTTGGCAGTGATAAAAAAATTATGTTAATATTGCAAATAAGTACAACATTTTTTCTCCACATCCTTACTATCTGATCTGGCCCTAAATTCACTCAAAATCTTCTTTTCCGAAAACATTTGAGGACATATTCGCGGAAAAATTTACCCTGAAACAGAATTCACATTACATTTACTACTCAGCCTTATTCCACTAGACGGTTCAGCCTTGATTTATGAACGTGCATCTCTCTCTCGCTCTCAAAGACACAAAATCGCAGTGCCAAGATAAATCCTGGAGCTCCATCGCTGACAGTCAACAGGGGAACTGTGTTTGTGGGCACTGTGACAGTAGCCTCAGAGTTTGAAGAAATATAAGCATATGTCCTGCTTCATACTTGTCCTGCTTCCACTGCAGTGGAATTAAGCCAATTTGGATGCATATTCTCAAACATCTATGTCAGTTCCCAGTTTACTGTCAGCTTCAGATTTCCTCTTACCAGTGAGAGATTTATTCATGTTCACAAATTTTTGCTGAACCTTCCGGTAAAAGAGGAGTATAGTGTGTGAGTTCTGCTCCCTAGGGGGGTATCGGCTGCACGGACGGTATAACAGCAGGCTGTATGTGCCTTGCAGAGGGATCTAAAAAGAAACGGCTAGCCAGCATGGACCTTCTGCTGCTGCCCAGCCGCCGGTCTAACTCTGACCTTCATTCTCAAGGCAGGCAGCTTCCCCAGATCCCCTCTGGGACTGGAGAGGACGGCGAGCACACTTACTCTGAAGTGGGCCGGCGCTCCTCCACTTCACGTACTGATGATGCCCTCTACGCCATGGTAGGCAGGGCCGGGCAGACAGACACTCCGGCCCCTCCGGCCGTCCCTGCCAACACCCCGGCGCCCCCAGACCCAGACGGCGATGTGGAAGGAGGGCTCCCCGAACCCGAGGCCCAGGTCATGTCACCCCCTCACCCTCCGGAGACGGCCGAGTACGCCTGCGTCAGGAAGCTGAGGAAAGCAGATAAGGCGCCTCAAAAGAGGGACAGCGGAACGGATATGGGAGAACCACCGGCACCGCCTCCAAGACATGCCCCGCCTTCACATCCAGCTCCTCCTCCACCACACCCTCACAGCACCAAGTTGCCCCGTAGAAACGTCGAGGCCTTCAATGTCCCGTCCTTCCCAAAGGTTGGTAGGCTTAAATGTTATTCATGCTGAAAAATTCATCTTTATGATCTGATAGGAAGAGTTTGACATTTTAAATTAGAAGTTATCGTGTTTAGATCAGAAGTTCGAGTAATTAGACTGTATAGAGCCAAGTCTTCTCCTATAACAAATAAGTCATAGAAAACAATTACCAGTATAGTTTCCATGAAGGAGGAAATTTGCTACATTGACCTAACCCATATTTTTTTGTAACATTGCTGTGTAAAATTGGGCATTTTAACATTAAATTCTAAGTATATTGACTCACTTTTGAATTCAGCTTCAAGTGACCAAAAGAGGAACTGCAGTTTTTTGGCACTTCTACATTGAGATTACCTTTATTTAGACTTTAGACTTTATTTCATTCCCATTAAACCCCCAGATATTTTTGTCTGAGCAACTTAAAATGACTACATTCAAATAAGTAATGATACTCATAAGCTACAAAGTTCACAAAAATGTTTAATATGTTCAACTCCATAAAATCTGCCAATATCTACTGGGAAACCACTAACATCACATCTAAACCATGCTAAATAACACCAACTAGAATGATCTAAAGTACACAAATAATTTTACAGTTGGAACTCTCGCTTAAATATTCTCTAATTTATACAAAGACTATTGTTAAACATTTCGGAATTTCGATTTTGTCTCAGATATCTTCATCTCAATTACTGCTTTTAAATACCTGTCATTCACCACTCAGGTATGTTATCAGGTAGGCTTGCATAATCAAATATTTGCTTTAACTGCAATATTCACAACTTAAAAACACCTTTATTATATTGAGTTTTCAAAAAACTAAACACGAGAAATGATCATTAATAATGATTAATAATAATTTGCTTTAATAAACCTTCAGTTGTTTTTAAAGTCAAACTGAAGTCCACTTATGAGAAAATAAATCAGCTGGACAGTTTCAAAAAGCACATTGCTTCTCTCTGCAGGTCAGCCAAAACCAAGCCATAAAGTTCAAGTAACTTTGTAGACTTCCATGATAAAACTGTGGTGAGGTATAGATCAAAACCATTTCTAAAGCTTCGAGTGCCCCCAGGAGTACAGTGAATTCAATAATTTGGGGAAGGAGGAAGTTTTTGCCACTAAAATCAGCCAGAACGAATGGGATCAGCTGTCCAAATCCAGGTGTACAAAGCCTGCAGAGACTTACCTAAGAGGATTCAGTGCTCTAAAGGATGCCAGAGGGGCTTTAAAAAGCATTGAACTGAGGGTCAGAACACTTTAATAAATAAGCTTTCAAATTTTTATCTTAATAAGTTTCCCCCAAAAAATCTAAAGATCCATTTTCACTTTATAATTTTTCCCTTTCAAATGGAATCTACAACACGATAAGATGCGCAAACGGCTTTTGGGTACTTTCTGAGGTAATTACACATTCAAGTTTAGAAAAATAAAACTTTCACAGGCACATTATAAAAACACTAATACCTGAACAGCTGGTGTTTGCAGCTGGAACTAGAGAACTGATTTGAAAAAGAGCAATTTGCAACAGAAGGAAAGAAACAGAAATTTAATGCCCAATAAAACCATTCTTTTTCTCCCGCTGTTCAGTTTTTGTGGGAATTTATCAAACTAGAGCAAACAAATTAATTAGTGAGCCCTGATAATAGGATTTTGTTACTTGTGGACAGAGCTAAGCTTCAGATTTCCCTTAGAGACATGAAAGCAGCAGAAATCTTATCATCTAAATCTTGGCATGAAAATAAGCAAGGGTTTTTTCCCCAAATGTCAAACTATTCTTTTAAAACTTGTGTCAGGTGTGATTTATACTTGATGCTGACTTCACATGACTTTTAGACATGTTTTTTATATAACACGTTTTTCAGTGCTCCCTCATGAAAAGAGGGAGAGATTCTTTACAATGAACATTGAAATTCAAGTTAATCTAGATAATGCTTAAAAATAACTCCTCGGGTACAGCGTAGTGAAATTTGCCCTCTGATTTCTTATTTTTTCATGTTTTATATCATGAGACAAATTCTAATATTAGACAAAGATAATCCAAATACAAAAGCAGTTTTTAAATGATGATTTCATTTATTAAGGGAATAAAGTCATCCAAACCTATCTGGCCCTGTGTGAAAAAGTAATTGCCCCATAAACCAAATAACTCACTGTGCCACACGGCAACGAGAACTGCAAGTATTTTAGGGGCATTCAGAGGTGGACTTAATGATGTGGTTTGGATCACTGCATAGCCCGAGTGTGCTTGAGCTTCAGGGCACGAACTGATAACCTGACAGAGCAGAATTTATGGTTTGATCAATTATAGCAAGTTGTGTAGGTCACACCATGTTTGACTGTTGGCATGATTTTCCTTTTATGAAATTAATCTGTTAGTTTTACACCAGCGGTAAAGGAACATAGACTTTCAAAAAGTTCAGCTTTTGTCTCATCAGTCCACAGAATATGTTCCCAAAAGTCTTGTGGGTCATCAAGGTGTTTTGGGGAAAGTGAGTATTTGTGTTCTTTTCACTGAGCTGCATTTATTTTTCTCCTTTGAACTCGCTCATGATGCCATTTTAGCCCAGTCTCTTTCTAATTGTTGAAACATGAACCCTGACCTTAACTGAAGCAAGCGAGACCTGCCGCTCTTTAGATGTTGTTCTGGGTTCTTTTGTGACCTGGATGAATCATTGATGCGCTCTTGGAGTAATTTTGGTAGGCCAGCCACTTCTGGGAAGGTTTCATCACTGTTCCAAGTTTTCTCCATTTGTGGATAATGGCTCTCACTGTAGTTCACTGGAGTCTCAAAGCCTTAGAAATGGCTTTATAATGCTCTCCAGACTGATGGATGTCCATGACTCAGTAGTTCTTGATTTTCTTTAGATTGTGGCACAATGTGTTGTCTTTCTAAATCTTTTAGATCATTTTATCCAAAAGGATCTGTTTGAGTAATTTCTTGATTCAACTGGTCTGGCAGTAATCAGGCCTCGGTGTGGCTAGTGAAATTAAACATCTCTTTTGAAAACATGCGGTTAATTACCTTTTCACATATAAAAGCATTGTCACATTATATATCCTTACTTCTTCATGGCACTGGAAGTGCCTGGAGGAGTTTGAATTTTGCAACTGGGTGGCAAAACCTAGCAGCACTTTGCTGAGATGCACACAAGAAACGAGAGGACAAAGATGGAGGGATATTGCACTCTCCAAATCATCACGATACTTAAGAAAAAATGTAATATTTATCATTTAAGCAATAAATGCAAAGTCATTCCTAAATAAATAAAACCCAAAGTAATGTTGATGCCTGACAGCTACATATTTCCTTTGCAATAAGCCACAGAAACACAGCATCACCTTAAGTGGTCGTTTTTATGAACTGAAGAAAGTTAAGGAGGATGACTAGAGGGGCAGAGAAAATTATCTGCTGAGTTTTTAGTGTCTTGTGCAGATCAGCCTTGGATTTTTTTTCCAACTCCATCTTGAACTCTACTAGAGTAGATAAATAATCCCTACACTGGAGCTTGGTGCAGCATCTCAGGTCATCCACTTTCTAAAACAAGCAGTTTTAGTCCCTCCTCCTTTAAGCCCCTTTCTTCTGATTGACTGTTCCTCTAAACCAGAAGGTTAAACCAAGATGTGGGTGGGGTTTCTGTGCTCACAGCCAGAACTGTGTGCCTGAGATGTCCACATGAGTGATATCTAATCTCTGACACTGAACAGAGCCATAAAAAAAAAAAAATTAACTGTCTGAAACTGATCGCTTAGAGCAGTCTGAAGCCATGTATGAGCAACCACTATTGTACATATAGACATGACAGAAACCAAGTAAACGGATAACAAGTTTCCATAGAACATGTGGCCATCAGTTTCTGTTTGGACAGAAATGTCAGAAATGTCACTGTGATCATTATTTCATTCTGTTATTCTCTGTCAGGAGCAGTACGACGCATAAATATGCAGTTTGTGGTGCTGTGATCAGGATCTGCAGAGTATTTCTTTCACAGTTCCTGTTGATACTGCAGAGGATCTGCACGGTTGTAATTGTGCCAGTGTTGCAGTTTCCAGAGTACTTGGCTACATCATGCATGGTGCTGAGATATGTTAGCATTTCTTTGAAGTCCAGGTGCTGAGCGGTGTTTATTTGTCGAAGAGTTTTTGGTGATAGTGGGGTATTTCTGCTCTCAGCAGTGTCACCTCCTCCATATGTTCGCAGCAGCAGGAGTGTAGGCAGACTGTCTGCTATTACTGTGGATGTAAGGCTTTGTGCACCCCTCCAGGTAACAGTGGGAAACCATTTGCTGCCCCGCGTGAGGTCAGGCGGGTCGCTCTATCTGCTGTGACCTGAGTTCAACAACATGCACAGTTCACAGGCTTACATGTGTAAGCAGTTTGCTCACAGGCCTGTTCACTGCTGATTTTCCTGTGGATGACGCAAGGTGTTGAAATTGAGTCATCCAGAATATAAGCAGGCTCCACCTTCCAGGGAAAATCTATTCAACCCTGTATGAAATCCATCCAGTATGTTTTTATGTGCTGCAGGATTCTTAAGAGGGGTTAATTTGCCGTGCATCCGCCCTGTTGCGTCTGTTTTGTAAAATCCGCTTTTTAAATTCATGAATGCTCATTTTTTTTTCAGTGCAGATTCACGCATGACCATGTGACCAGCTCTGCCCCAAATGTGATTTATTGTTCTGTTGACAGGAAGTGATGTTTATGGGCAACGGAGAGCAGTACATCTGGAAGCCTCCAGAGGATGATGACATGCTCATGCTCCAAAATAAAGCCCTGGGCCCGCTGAGTGCTCACACAGTGGAGAATATACAGCCGTCTGCTGCAGCGGTAAGCTGGTGTTTCTATTTTTTCAGTCTATGGATCATCCCATTTGGAGCTCCCCATTCCCTCTTAAATGAATGCTGGACAAGATGTTTCGCACACACTCTTTAATTGATTTAATCATTTAAAAACTTGGTGTTCTTAGAAGTTAGGGAGGGTGATCTCCCCTTATACGGGTTACTAGGTCTAGCCTTGGAAAAAAGAGTTGTCAAACCTCACATTTAATGACATATACTGAGGTTTCAAAACTCATCGTTAAGGGTAGAGGGAGGTTATGGGGTAAAGAGGTAAAGGAGCCATCCAACACTTTGGCTTTCTTACCAAGGGTTAAGAGAGAATACTTCATATCTGCAGGACCCAGGAGACACATAACTGACCATAAATGACAGGAATCAGCTTGCCTGGATCTGTGTGCATCCTGACTCCCTAATGTACAGATTATAGAGAAACTTAATTGGTTAGTCTGTTGAAAAATAAAACTGTGTAAATAATAACCTGGCGTATGAGCGGGACTATTTCTTGTCTGGGAGCAGTGACTTTCACAATCCAAAACTCATACTTTTTTATTTGGGTTTCTGTAAGGTTTAATAAATGATGTAAAAAAAAAAAATTTGGTGAACTTTTGATGTACTAATTTCTTACCTGTAGTGCCTGTAGCATATGGGCTGTTTTTCCTTTATCCATTACCAAACCAGTTTTGATGTGTGTTTGGATCATTATCCTGTTGAAATTCTGTCCCAAGTTTCAACCATCTAACTGTTAATTTGAGGTGGTACCGGACCGGCAGTAAAATAGCCCCAGAGCATGATGCTATCACCACCATGCTTGACAGCCAGTACAGTGTTCTTAGGTTTGAAAGCCTCACCTTAATTCCTCCAAACATACATCTTGTCATTGTGGCCAAACAGCTCCATCTTTGTCTGACCATAAAATATTTCTCCAAAAGGCATTTGGTTCGTCCATGAGGGCAACTTCAAATTTCAGTGGAGCCTTAAGGTGTCAATTTTTTTTGCAGGGGCTTTTTACTTGGTCAGCACCCTCTTAGTCATGATGATGTAAAACTCATTTCACTGTGGACAGTGATGCTGGTGTTCCAGAAATTTCCACTTCATGGCAGGCTTGAGCCTTGGTGGTTCCTGAATATCCTTACCAATTTCCTCTCATCTGAGAGTGACAGCTTGGGTTCTTCCAGGTCTTGAAAAAGTGGTGACACATCTAAATAATGTGTATTTATCACAATATTTTGAAATGATGATCTTGGATTTAGCAGTTATTTATAAGTGGCTCCAAGAGACCTTCTCAAGTGGTGCCAATCTACAGTTCTCCTTCTTAGAGCTTTGCTGAAATCCTTGGACTTCCTCACTGTTCCAAATATTGTTTAATCCAACAAGTGCTCTCAAGCAAATCCTGCTGGCAAAGAGTGCTGTAGTCACTTATGATCACTAATGACAAGTTATTAGGCCTTGGCCTTGTCAGGTCAAGACACTGTAGAAAGGCTAACAAAGAATTTCAGTCATCAAAACTGAAAAACAAATGTGTTTGACAGGCTCTACCACTCAGAAAAGCACATTATTTATCAGATGACTGCAGATTAAAAGCTTCCAAAAGTCGACAATATGTGTGAGAAGTACAAATGCAGTGACTCACATTAGTGAAGGTGAAGTCTTGCAGATATTATAAGGTTTTGGGAGATCCTTGCTAGCTTTATTCTTCAGCTCTGGAGGTTGCAGCTTGTCTAACACATAGGTACAAAAGTTGCTTTAACGCTTAGCTATAGTGTGAATAAAATCACATGTTGAATGATTCATTTAAAGTCCTGTTTACAGAAGATAATCTCTGAACTTGTTTGATTGCAGGTGGCCGAGATGTACTCTAAGGTGTGTAAACCAGGAAAGAAGAAGAGAGCTGTGCCGGGGTCTCCCCCAGCTAACCCTGGCTTCCGGACCTTGGGTCGAGGTGACCGGGACCGAGACCGGGATGGGGGGTTTAGTGTAGTGGTCAAACCCCAGACGTGGGCACCTCAGGAGGGCAAAGCAGTTGGCGGGCCCCTTGACGACCACTGCTACGAGTCCATTGGGACAGAGGAGTGTGATCTGGCCTATGAGAACATGGAAGGCGGAGGCGCCTGGAAGCGAGAGAGACCCCCTAACATGTGTGCCACCCTGCGGCCAAGGAGGAAGAAAGCCCAGCAGCCCTTGCAGCAGCAGCAGCCCCCTCCACCGCCACCAACGCAGCAGACACCCAAGTTACAGCACCTGCCTGCCAAAGCCCTTCTGCTGCCGGGGGAGAACCTGTACGAGAGCATCGGTGACCTGAAGCAGGGCTCTGCCACCTCCAGCACCACTACCATCTTCACCTTCAATGATGGCATGGAGATGTACGTAACAGGGCTCTGAGGCAGCGGCTGCACTGTGACCCCCTATCCTTCCAACACAAGGAGCTGAGCTAATGCCGCAAGGAGTGACGGCTGAGCCCCTGTCATGCTCACCTAGACATACTGTTTACATTCAAGTCATAACGTCAAGCCTTTCACGGGCTCCAGAGGCCTTGAGGTAGTAATGTTGCTCTGTTATGACCTGGGCTGATAAAAAGTCCAATTTATTATCCTTATAAGGAATCCAAAGGTAGTGAAAAATAAATGAGCACAAAACCATTGCAGAGCAATCTGTAGGTAACAGTAGCACTTCTGTTTTACTGATACATATGTGCAAAGCACAATAAAGTAAAAAGCCTAAATTCTTCCTCAATTCTAGCGGGTAAAAATAGTCTTATATGTGGTCCGAATAGGACTCCTATTTGGGGAAAAAAGGCAAAGCATTGTGTAAAATATTTTGGTAGCACTTAGTCTGTTGTGAACAGACCTTCCCTGTAGTTGGTCAAGATGTGATTCAGGACGGAATTTAAAGGATATAAATGAACGAATTTCTAATCAAAATACTTGAAAGCTCAGGGACCAAGAGAAACAATTATGAGAGTATTATAAATTAAATAAAAAAATTGCACATATTTTGCATTCCTCCTAAAAGCTTTGACTAATTTCGACCATTTTCACATTTTAAAAAGCCGACCAGATTCTTCCCCTCCGTCATGTTGTTTCATTATACATGGACTGAACACTGTCTCCACTGCCGTCTGTAAATGAAGTGTTTTACTTTGTTGATCCTGTTTCTGCACTTTGCCTGCTACAAGTTGCATGCTAAAAAAAACAAACAAAAAAAAACATGAAAAAAAACATGAAAAAAAAATCAAGCACTGTCATGTGGTACCTCTATATGAATGTTTTTTTTTTTTTCTATTGTCGTTGGTTGTTTATTTTTTGTTAGTGTGTTGCTTTATTTCTCTGTAGAGCTCAACGCCAGATAGATTAAGGATGTCTTTGGCTCAGTGGGACTCTGTGCAGCAGAGGGGAGGATTATTTTTCTCTCCCATACCTGAAAGAAACACAGTACAGATGTAACAAGACTGAGGAGAACTGCTCGAGTCCTAAAGGTGGAGACAGTCCACTCAACCCCACCCCACACATACGCACACAGAAACACATACACACAATCCTCCCGTCTGTTCAGTCCTCACTCATGTCTGTGGACTGTTCATCTACATAGTACCCGCCTCGTGGTCATACGAGTCTGCTTTGGTTTCATCATAGTGCAGTATGGAAAGCTCCACTAGAACTGATGTGTATTAGCAAAACGTCATGTCTCATCATCACCCCATCGACTCTCTCTCTCTCTCTCTCCGTTATCAGTGTTAAAAATATTGCAGAAATGTGAAGCAAATGGTTGGCTAAGCAGCCGAGCATCACCCCGAGGACACCGCACAGAAATTGCATACAAAGCCTGGACAGAAATGACAAATTCATTTGACCAAATATCCCCAGCAAACAATGTGATTATACTGTATGTTGATGCAATGTGTATGTACATGACAAAAGAGAAAGAATAATAAATATATCATCAGTGTCAAGAAATCTATCTTTTTCTATTATGTTCAGTTGTGTTTTTGGAATGACTTTATCTTGTGACACAAACTGCAAAAACAGCTGCAATGTAAATTTCAGTGTATTCTGTTTGTTGTTTTTTCGAAGCCGTGGAGCTACGGTGTGTTCTTGGAAAGCCCTGCTAAGTTAAATGTGGCAGCTAATGTTGTGTGTTTGCTATTCAGACTACAGGGTCTTGTACTCAAAAGCGTGTAATTAAGTGCTAAGTGCAAAAGATTGTAATGTTTTATATCAAGATTACTATTCATGAAATGTCAGTCAAGTTTATACTTTTGTAATAAAGTGGCACTTTAAAAAAAATATGCTTTATCTCATAGTCTCGGTTATTAAAACAGACAGAAAGCAGAATTTGCCAAGCACTGCTGATGATGATGGATTTCTCTAACAGTTGCCATCTTGTGATCTTAAAAGCTGCCTGTAGATTCAAGTATTTAGGCCTAGGAAGGAAAAAAGAAATATCTCTAGAAATGCATCCCAATAAGTGTAATGGCCCTTTAGGGAAATGATTTATAAACACATAATGTTTTCCCACTGATTTAAATCTAAAGCTGTGCATTTTGTCCTTTGCTTCTTTTGTGCACAACCTTGCAGACCTCATTGAGGAGCGTGTATGTGCATGTGTGTGAGTAGCATTCCCATGTTTTTTTTATCTGTATGCATGTCTGCGTGCACGTGCACATGTGCCAGAGTAGTGGGGTCTGCGTCTGAGTGGCTGTGAAGTGTTGGGGAGGGAGGGGGAGGAAAAAAAAATAGGTCACCCCTTAAAACAAAAAGCTTGCAGTCAACATCGCAACCGTCTGCTGAATTTTCATTGGTGGGCTTGTCTCCATGGTAACAGGTTAACCTTGAGGCAGTAGTCACATGGCTGAGCGAGTCTTCTGCTGTCTTGGAGAATACAGCGTGCGTCGTATGACATCCGTGATCACAGTGTCACCCACTCGGCGAAGAGCTATCACAGGAAGAAAAAAAGAAAAACAGCCCAAAACAAACGAGTAGGAGATTCTGTAGGTGTGAATATGATACCACGTTCACAGCTTATGTGATGTGATAATCTCGCTGTGAGGAGCATGAATGACTGAATAAACATGAATGAATGAGGCCGTCAAACGCAGTAAAGTGCATGACGGTGAAAAGACAGAGGACCAGAGAGAGACGGAGGAGAGATAACACTCAGCATAAGGTCACAAAGTGGCTGGGGAGTCAGGTTTTTCTCTAAAAGGATTAAGCAACGCAAACACGACAGTAAGGTGATTTTTTACTGCTCATTTTTAGCCCTGAAACATTATTATTTACATGTTCACAAGTGAGCATTAACACACTGCACCCAGCACCAGATCAGTCAGTTAAACTGAGAAGCACAAGGATGTTTCCAGCTGCTCACATCAAACCTCTAACTTGTGATTCAGGTGAGTCCCTGTGCATTTCCTGTGCTGTAAAATAACACATTTCTCAAAGGTAATAAACACACTATAAATCATACTGGAAGAAGCTTAATGTGAGCTATACTGACCCCTTCAGGCCTTAAAGTGCATTGTAGAGGGGAGCCAGGCGGCCTGTGCGTGAACCCTGAGAGTCAGAGGAGCTTTTAAAGTATTCAAGCGTGAGCATGTGACCGTCCGTGACCCGGCACCTCGCAGACACGCAATGTCAAACTCCAGCAGTAACTTGGAGTGGTGGATGTGAGAGCTGAAAACTGAATCCGTATCAAAATCTCATTTTTTTCTTACCCTGAATGCAAGATTTATATGTTTCACATTTTAATCCTCGCCTAATCCCTCCTTTCTTATGTGTCTTTACTATAAATTTAAAACAACGACTCAACTTTAGACATAAGTTTATCCCATTTCATACAGAAAAATCCTTCTAGAGCAGCATAAAGTGTTAAAGTTCACTGAATACTTTCTTGTTGCACCAGCTATTCATAAACTCAGTCTTGCTTACTTTGTGACTATGTATTTGCAGTAAATTGTAATGTTTCTGAATTTGATTTATAAGACATAATAAACCCTTCTGGATAAAAAGTGCTCACATTTTTGACTTTTTGCTCTTTTTTTATGATGAGGACAAAAGAAAAATCTTTCAACTGAAATATAATAATGATCTACAACAATGTTATTTCCAATATTTAATTCAGTTCAATTTGTGTTTACTTATATAGTGCTAAATCACAGTAGTAATATACTGTAAGATATCAGACCCCACAGTATTCTGGAGGAAGTGACTCCTTATGAGCAGCACTTTGCGACAGTGAGAAGGAAATCCCCCCTTTTAACAGGAAGAAACCTCCAGCAGAAACAGCCTCAAAAACTGGTTGAGGTGTTAAGGGGTAATTTTCATGAAAAATGTCATTTTTTTGCTTGTGTTGCAGAAAAAATAAAATTTTTAATTCTAATTTAATTCTAATTTATTTTTAAGAAACGCACGGCAGCACAGTGCTGTGGAGGTTAGCATTGTTGCTACACAGCAAAAGGGGCCTTGGTTCAAATTCACCGGCCGACTGGAGCCCTTCCTCTTCCTGCGTGGGGTCCCTCCAGCACCCACGGCTTCCTCCCACAATCCAAAGACTTGCATGTTAGGTTCTGCATTGGCTGTAAATGGTTGTCTGTGTGTCTCTTAGCCCTGTGAAAGACTGGGGACTTGCCAGGGTGTATCCCACCTCTCACCCCATGACAACTGAAATAGGCCCCAGCCCCACTATGACCTGTGTAAGTGTAATTACACTGTGTTTATGCCATTACTTTTATATGTTCCCAGTTCCTTTATTCATATTTCTCTCTTAATGCTGTTTTTGCCTTCCATGGATTCCTCCATGTTTTGTTAATCCACCTGCCTGGACTGGAAAGCACTTTGGGTCCAAGCCAGTTGTTTTTAAATGTGCTATAAAAATACAAGTGACTCAGCAACTACGTCCAAATGAACATATCCCCAATTTAAAACAGGCTGCACCACACTGACATTTATACCCTGCAAATCCTATACATCACTGCTGCATAGCTATGTGAACCAAATACCCAGACTATTAGCCTGAGCCGTTTAGATGACTGCAAAAGAGTAATTGGTTTTAGTTGGCTGTTATGAAAATGTGGTTGAATTACATTATAATAGTAAAGGTCTCAAATTATGCTTACAAAATGGTCAATTAAACGACCGATACATGACCTATAATGGTGTTAGGGGTCATGCAAATCAGACGTTTCACACCCAATCTAAACTGTGTGAAATGTCTGTCTTCTTAAAAACACACATTTCTCCAATGGAGTATAGTCAGAGCTGTTTAGATACTATTGGTTTTATCGATAGAGATCAGTTCATCTGCGACTTCAAGAATCACACAAATACCTTAAAATTTGTCTACTGTGCCATTCACCCCAAAAACATAAGCTCCTCTAACTTTTCATCTAGCACCACCATGAGGATAAAATTTATGGGTTTTTTTTATGTGAAACTTCCGAACAATTATAAGATGAATTACATGTATTCATTAATGTCCAGTAATGAAGAAAAATTAAAACAACTCCATCAATCCACCTGTTTAACCACTTTGGCAAGTGATCAGCAGCGAGACAGCCTTTTACAGCCACAGGGAAGCTCACCAATCACCAGTTAACCTGACACGCATGTGTTACAACTGCAAGAGGAAACTGGAGGAAAGCCCACGTCTGTGCAGGCTCTCAGTCATCCAGGTCATGGTAGTCTTAAGGGCTTCAAAAGAAGGCGACTGGACTTCAAGCTTTGAGGATGCACAACAGTTTTCAAGTAGTTTGTGTTTTCTTTCACAGAGGCTCACAAATGTTTGAGTCAGTATGACAGCAGCTCCTGGTC